>BLSH010316257.1:1314027-1338187 GCA_018402905.1 Glandirana rugosa | reverse complement strand
CGGTACTCCACGGGCCAACTTGGAGGTCACTGGTCATACTCTATCACTTTCGCTATTGTGGTTTAACTGGTGTGGACGAGGGGTAAATGTGTACTCTGGAACATTGAGATTACTCAGTGTACTGTGACCCCTACCTTTTACCGATTAACCCAGGTTAAACCTGTAAAACTGAATCCCCACATGAGTGAAAAAAACGTGTTTATATATATGTGATATATATATATATAAGTGTCATATATATCAAAGTCCCCAGAGGTTCGAAAGATTTATTTCCTGGTTAAATGACAGGTAGTCTGAAATCGCCCCGGTCTGATACCGGTTACCTCATCTTTTACAGGGCCTAGGTGACCCTTATTTCTTCCGGGGGGACATTTTCTACTCCATTGGCCATAGTCTGGCCCCGCTAAAGTCTGATGGACAGTAAATTGGTCCTTTATTTAGAAAGCTTGGAGACCCCTGAAACTATATATACTGTGAATATATATATATATAGTGTATATATATTTGTGCAAAAAAAGTGAGTACACCCCTAAGTCAAAATGTCCAAATTGGACCCAATTAGCCATTTTCCATCCCCAGTGTCATGTGACTCATTAGAGTTACAAGGTCTCATGTGTAAATGGGGAGCAGGTGTGGTCAATTTGGTGTTATCGCTTTCACTATCTCATACTGGTCACTGGAGGTTCAACCGGGCACCTCATGGCAAAGAACTCTCTGAGGAGCTGAAAAAAAATTGTTTCTCTACATAAAGATGTCCTAGGCTACAAGAAGACTGTCAAGACCCTGAACCTGAACTGCAGCACAGTGGCCAAGACCACACAGCAGTTTAACAGGACAGGTTCCACTCAGAACAGTCCTCCCCATGGTTGACCAAAGAAGTTGAGTGCACGTGCTCAGCGTCATATTCAGAGGTTGTCTTTGGGAAATAGATGTATGAGTGCTACCAGTATTGCTGTAGAGGTTGAAGGGGTGGGGAGGTCAGCCTGTCAGTGCTCAGACCATAGGCCGCACACTGCATCAAATTGGTCTGCATGGCTGTCGTCCCAGAAGGAAGACTCTTCTAAAGAGGATGCACAAGTAAGCCCACAAACAGTTTGCTAAAGATAAACAGACTAAGGACATGGACTACTGGAACCATGCTCTGTGGTCTGATGAGACCAAGATAAACTTATTTGGTTCAGATGGTGTCAAGCGTGTGTAGCAGCAATCAGGTGAGGAGTACAAAGTCAAGTGTGTCTTGCCTGCAGTCAAGAATGGTGGTGGGAGTGTCATGGTCTGGGGCTACATGAGTGTTACCAGCACTGGGGAGCTACAGTTCATTGAGGTAACAATGAATGCCAACATGTACTGTGACATACTGAAGCATAGCATGATTCCCTCCCTTTAGAGACTGGGCCGAAGGGCAGTATTCCTACATGATAACGACCTCAAGCACACCTACAAGATGACCACTGCTTGCTAAAGAAGCTGAGGGTAAAGGTGATGGACTGGCCAAGCATGTCTCCAGACCTAAACCCTATTGAGCAACTGTGGGGCATCCTCAAACAGAAGGTGGAGAAGCGCAATGTCTCTAACATCCATCAGCTCCGTGATGTCCTCATGGATGAGTGGAAGAGGGCTCCAGTGGCAACCTGTGAAGCTCTGGTGAACTCCATGCCCAAGAGGGTTAAGGCAGTGCTAGAAAATAATTATGGTTACACAAAATATTGACACTTTGGGCCCAATTCTGACATTTTCACTTAGGGATGTACTCACTTTTGTTGCCAGCGGTTTAGACATTAATGCAGTGGTTCTCAACTCCGGTCCTCGGGACCCACTAACAGGCCAGGTTTGCAGGATAACTGAAATACATCACAGGTGATATCATTTGCTGCTCAGTGATTGCAGTATTCTAGTCTGCATCTCCCCAAGGTAATACTTAAAATCTGGCCTGTTGGTGGGTCCCGAGGACCGGAGTTGAGAACCACTGCATTAATGGCTGTGTGTTGAGTTATTTTGAGGGGACAGCAAATTCACACTGTTATACAAGCTGTACACTCACTACTTTACATTGTAGCAAAGTGTAATTTCTTCAGTGTTGTCACATGAAAAGATATAATAAAATATTTACAAAAATGTGAGAGGTGTACTCACTTTTGTGAGATACTGTATATATAATTTTTTTTATGGCCATATGTGCAATTATATACAATTCATTTGTTATTTTATACATGTTTCTGCTGGTTTACAACAGTATTGCTGTTTAGTTTAGTTTATTTTGTTTTGTTGCAAACCATACATCAAAATGAAATGTAATATTTCATTGCTATCTTTTTAAACATAAGGTAGTACTTTGCATGCAGTGTCACAAATATTTTTTTTCTTTTTTTTTTTACGATGAAAATAAATTATCCTAAAGGAACTGAATATCTGCTGCACTGCATACTTAGCCAAAAAAAACAAAACCACTGTTCAAAAAAATCTTGATTTCACCATGCAGATTTTTATTGGATGGGATCCTAAACTTCTGTCCAACCTCTGCTTCTGGATTTAATTATTCATTGCTGTGCCGTTGGAAATATCCAGTTTGTTTACTTCATAACACGTGCGCCATTGACTTTTTCTTCTTTTTTTTAGTCTTATTTGATTTTCTTCTGATAATATAAACATTGCTTTATTGTTAGTTTGTTCTGTACTGCTTTAGTTCTGATTCCTTGAAAGAAAGGACTTTGTTTGGAAGTGGGACACAGCTGTTATACATGTTATATTAACAGTAAGGCCATTTCCTAGGCTGCAAAGTTCATAGGAAATATGCCGCACTCCACTAGGTTTCATCAGTGTGACATAGCATGGATCATGATGGATGTAGTGATGATTATTATTATTAATAATAATGATAATATTATTATTATAAAGGACTTATATAGAGCCATCAGTATGCCTGGTGGTTTACAAAATGACATAATCTATGATCCGTGATGTAGTGGTAAGAGAGTAGTGTGGCTTTTTGATACTTTCAGAACTGGTTTGAGGCATAATCCATATAGGCAGTTGTATAGTGTACAGTTTCTTCTAATACAAAAATATAAAAGGACTTGCATTGTCAACCTTAATGCGGAGTTCCACCCAAAAGTGGAACTTCCGCTTTAAGGCAAGCTGACCCCCTGACATGCCACAATTGGCATGTGATTTTTTTTTTTGGGGGGGGGCAGGGACCTTGTTTTCACAGGGTCCCAGGTCCCACTTCCTGTCCTGGTACCGCGGAGCCAGAAGGAAGTTCACCTTGCCCCCTCCCACCCGGCGATCTTTTGGGACATGTCACAGGTCCTAGAAGATGCACTGGCCATTCATAGCATGCAGCGCGACTCACACATGTGCAGTGCGCTCCCATCTTTGAAGCCAAAGCCGGGCGCCCACGCTTGTGATGCCGGCGCCGTCGAGGGGAGGGGTAGAAGAGCGAAGCGCCGGGCGGCTGCATCGCTGGAGCCTGGGACAGGTGAGTGTCTGATTATTAAAAGTCAGCAGCTACACTTTTATCCAATCCAATTATCCAATTATGTGCAAGCAAAAATTATGTTTTTTTTTATTTTCATTGCATGTGATTGGGTATTCTTTGCAAAGTTAAGCTTTACCTCATTTACTAAGCTCTGGAGAAACTGCACTTTGCAAAGTGCACAGTCTATTTGCCTTTAGTAAATCCACCCCATCGTCTTGTAATTGTGGTACACATTTGTAAATTCTGAGTTCTCCTGTCATATGAGCAGAAATTGAAAACCTATAGGCCAGTGGTTCTCAACTCCTCAGGACCCACTAACAGGCCAGGTTTGCAAGATAACTGAAATACATCACAGGTGATATCATTTGCTGCTCAGTGATTGCAGTATTCTAGTCTGCATCTCCCCAAATCTGGCCTGTTAGTGGGTCCTGAGGGCAGGAGTTGAGAACCACTGCTATAGGCTAAAAATGAATTGCAGCTAAAAAAAAAAAGATAACCGTGTTCTTGATTGGCCCTTAGAAAAAGTAGCATTTCTAGTGTAGTGCCCCCACCGTATAGGTGCGTTTTGGTAGCAGGGTTTTGCTAGGAGAGGCAAAATTTAGTCAGGCTGACTGTATGCACAGGCCTGACTGTTTTGATCTGGGCTTGGGGAGTGGCTCAGATAGGACTGGAGCAGCCCAAAGATGAGGTCACTGGGCCCCCCTACCTTCTACTGGGAGGCACTGGAACTTTACAGAATGAAGGTGGGACAAGAGGTATCATCATTTGGAGTGTCATGAGAGAGAGAGACTTTAACCTCCCTGGCGGTATGATTATTTCAGATTTTTGGAGCTGAAAGCGGTACATTATTTTGCATGGAAATTTGGCGTTTTATATTGTAGGCCTGTAATTCTTAGGAATAACTCACTTAAATCTGTCCAAACCAGAGTCTAGTAGACATCCTGGGTATGATAAAGTTTGAAACATGAAATCATCATAAATTATAATATAATAAATAACTAAAAATAATTATTAAAAATAATAACGTAATAGTAATACAATTTATTCAATAATGTAATTAAACCAAAACCACTGAAATTTGCTCAGTTGCAGAATTGTCGCTGTCATCACTTTCAGTGTCTGATGATAAATTTCCCCAAAAATCAGTATCACTCAATTCTGCAAATGATTCTTATTTACTATCGCTGTTTTCTAGCTGATCAAAAAACACTTTTGACGTAAAGGGACACTTTTTGGTTGCCATGGACATTCTCAAGTTTCCAGGCAGAAAGAATGACATATATAATATAAAAGTGCATGCAGGGCACTGGGCAAACCACTAGGGACAAAGGGGATGTGAAATGATTTCATACAGCAATGTAATCTTACAGATTACAGTGTACTGTATGTTTGCTGTGTGTTTCACTATTTGAATTTGACGCGACGCTCGCAGGGAACGGAGCCCGACACACAGAGGCATCGGGCGGAGGACACAGCCCGCAGACACGGCGGGGGACATCGCTGGATCCAGGGGACAAGGTAAGTAACGCTGCCTGGATCCAGCAATGCAATCCCGAGTGTGGCTCGGGGTTACCGCTAATAGTACTGAAATTCCACCCCGAGCCACATTCGGGAATACCGCCAGGGAGGTTAACGTGATCCACCAGTGTCGGTGAGTGACAGACCCTGGGAGCTGGAAGAGAAAGTGCTGGAGCAGGCTGGGAGAGGAATAGTGGACAGTCTGTGGAAGCCTTGGGAGCCAGTCAGGGGAAGAAGTGTCACTGAGGAAAAGCAGGTCGGTGGGACCTGGAAGAGGAATGGGCTGGGAGTTGTAGTCCATCAAAGGCCCGGTTAGCACTCAAGTACTTTGCTACATATTCAGGGGCCCATGATCCCTGGCCTATAATGGGTGATCCTGAGGTCCTGCTGACACAGTGTAGGCCTCACCATGTGCTAGCCGCGGTGAAGAGAAAAGAATAGAGGAGCTTGATAAATTTCCTTTCGAGCTGGAAACTAAGTGAAGTGCTGGAGAGAACTGTATGAGAAATGGTCAGCAAGTTATGTGCTGGAGAGTTGCGAGGAGTAACAGTTTGCAGAAGGATAATCTGCAGAGTTAGTGGGCATATACAGGGCTGTATATGGAGTTCATGTACCATAATTCTTGGGGCATCCCACAGTCACCCCTTTTCCCCATCCAAGTTATTTCCCCTAAATAAAACAACAAAAACAAGTGCCAGCCTGGTCAGTGTCTACGGATGTGTGAGATATGGTGGGATTGAGGGCAGCTATAAGGTGAACCACAACTACCAGCCACTCCCAAGAGACCACATGACTACACTAAGAAAAACACTTTAATAGACAAATCTCTGAATAATGAGACTATTGGCAGCTGACTACAAAAACACATCCACGTGAACAGGTTTTGCGCAACAGTATTTTCCAATAGTTAAAATGATATCCTAAACCTTATGCATACAAGTCACAAAAAAAACAAAAATACAATATTACGTGGGAGTGTTTTTCCTTCTTAGCCTAAAAGATTAAATAATGGATATGCCAGAAACAGACATTCTACAAATAAAATAAGTTGTTTAGCAGAAAAGAACATGGGATGGATGTAGCATTTCTGAATTATCTGGTGTATTCATATGTACTTGTTTGCAATGAATAGTCTTTTGTGGGAAACATTAATGAGGGAGTGCATAGGAATTGTGTGTGGGAGTTGTTTCAGTTCAGTGGTTGCAATGTATGTTAACACTTTCATAGACACAAAAGTACCCCGTGTTACTATATACTATTTTATCAGTTATATTTTTTATATAAATTGTATTTCAGAACTTCCTGGCACTTGTTATAAAAGGCATGCCAAATTGGATGGCTCATAAATCCCCCTTGTTTTTCTTATTTTTTCAATACTTTTACAAACAGTTGAATAAGCATTTTGATTGCTAGCATTTTATTCTAGCGCACATTCCAATGTTATATCAATGAGAAATTTGTTAGAAGGTGGAAATGTGAGTATGAGGTTTACAGACATTCAATTTAATTTATTGGAATAGCCCAGAGTGCAACGATTATGTGCAACTTTCAGTAACGTGTAGCAAAATCATATTTCTGTACAGATTTACTGTAGAGATTATTCAGAAGAATGATTATGATATGTTTCTGAATTTTACTGCACTTTCATGTTTACTAACTGAATAAACATTTAGATGACCATAGTCATTAGATAGTGGTCAGATGCGTGGGCATGATGTAACCAGTAATAGATATTCCATCCAGCAATTTTTGGTTAAACAAACATGCTTGGTGTGAATGACTATGCACGTTCATGTTGGTGGAAAAGAGTGGTAGAAATAAAATCCCAGGCTCATGAGAGAATCAGTGGAGTTAAACCTATTCGGTTTAAAACTGAAATGAAAGGCAAAACATGTGTATAGATATAAAAAAAACTTCATACCTGTTTTTCTTATTTTATAAGTGATCACATTCCCTCTGTTCTCAGCTGCACAAGAACTGAGGGAGGAGAAGCAACAGTGCACTGAACTCTCCAGTGAATGGCTGTGTGGGGGTGGGGGGGTGTCAGGACAAGTCTGATCATTGGAGAGCAGGCTGAGTTCCCGGCATAGCTAGAGAACTGACCATGGTGTGTTCTACTGCTTAGTGTGTTCAGTTTCTAATAGGAAAGCAGAGGCACTGACAGGAACACCAAGGATTTCACAAAGGATGCAATATAAATAGAACAGGATACTTTTCCATACAAGTACATGGTACAGCAGGCACGGATGAAATGCTGGGGTAACAAACATCTTAAGTTAATAGGTAGTTCCCCAGCATAATTCTTTTCTGCAATTTGCTGGTACCCATATGGGTCAAAATTGTTTATTTTTGGCAATATTCATCTTAATTCCACAGTAGTTAAATGCTGATGTCACCTGAAAGCTGTATGAGACACATCTGTCTTAATTAGTTATGTTTGGCCCTATTTAAAGTGATACTAAACACACACAGTTTAATTTACATTGTCCCTTCTATTTCTGTATGTGGATGATGGCACTGTAATTATTTTAGTAAAAAAAAATCTAAGCACCCTTTTCCTATGTGATATACAGCTGTCACGTGACCCAGATCTTTCCCAGCCTGTCTGCAAGAAAACATAAGCAGGGGGAGCTTCTAGTACTCTGCTGCAGGTCACATGTTCAAAATTTAAAAAAAAACAGCATTTGCAATACAGAGTATAAATAAATAATATCTATAAACTGTTTTCAATTGGCATACACATATATATTTAAAATAAAACCTTTATTATTGTGTGGACAGATTTCTGCCAGTCACAGGCTGTGTCGCACCCCTCCAGCCTGTGTCTTAGAATAAGAGGGAGGTAAAGCCACCATTAATCTACATGTAATATTCCACCTCCATTGTGTTTAGCTTGTTAGTACGCAAGGAGGAGAGAGAGTGGGCTGTCATTTACCACTCTATATACACCCACATCTGTGGCTCTATAGTTACAGGGCTGCAGATAGGGAGGAAATGCTCAGCATAGAAACTCACTGAAAACCGAGGATGTGCAGAGTTGCCACCACAGCTGCAAAATCCCCAGCTGAATTGGGGACATGAACAGAAGGTGGAGATAGAGAGCAACAGGACCTACCAGGAGTATGAACAGCGTGTAATACACCATTTATTGATAGTTTTTATGATGTGGGTTTAGTGACACTTTAATAGAAGGTTCTTCTTCTTAAAATCAAACCTTTCAAGAAAAATACCTAACTTTTATCTATTAGCTCATTGCTGCCTTCCCCCATCTAAAATCTATCGGTTTCAATGTATTGCGGTAATACACCATGTATGCATTCATGAATATAAACTTTTAATGGTGCCCTAATTCACTAAGGCAATGCGCCGTCAATGAACATGCATTTAAGCACACCACAATGCACGGTAACATACTACTTTGCATTGCAATGGGCTCGCTTAAAGACAAAAAATGGTCCAATGTGGTATGCATTAAAGAGGTACTGAACTGTGGAGGTGATACCCAGGACAGAGGGCAAAGGAATAGTCACCATTAATGCCCGTGATCTCCCTTCAACTGAAATTTTCTTATTACTGTCTTATGCTTTGTTCTGAATTGTGCGGAGGCATCCATCTTGGTAGAGGCAAGGCTTTGCTTCCTTATGTTAGAGCCTCCAGCAAGGAAAACAGTAAGCAACACAGTAGTAACATCATCAAATCACACTCCATATCTCCTAAGACTAGCAGTGAGAGGCAACATAGCCTTATATTGACACTACAGATATACCAGGAAGTGCACTGCTATATCTTATGGGAGGAATTCCAGACAAGGTAGGAGGGTGGATTTTTTAGATGTTCCCCATGATATGGACTATAGCAAATCTTCACTTTTTGAGTTCAGGACTACTTTAATGCACTGTAATGGACTGCTTTGGTGTTAATAGGCCTTAAGTGAAACCCTAAAAAGCTTAAAACATTAATAGAGAAAAGTGCGCAATTAATAGAGATTCACCTTCTCTATTTGTCCTGTTTACTATTATCATTGAAAGTAAAAGAAAATCCCAAATTTTGGGTGTCCCCAGAACAGTAATAGAGAGGAAATTCTATTGACCTGGGGGTCCCTAATTAATTCCTTTAATTTGCAGGGATTTGCACTGATTTGCAGGGATTTCCTCTCACATCCTGTTTGGCTATGATACAGGAAGTGACAGTAAATGGGACACAATCTGACAGGGGTTATAACCATCCCTTGCTCTATCCAAAATTGTCATTAAAAGGGTTTTTGCCTATAGTTCTACTTTAATTTGTTAACTGATAAAACAGATGAAGTTTGGTAAATATCTCGCCAACTAAAAATGTTAAACCTCAAAAAAAATTGAAGAAAATAGTTTGAGATACTTACTGCAGACCTCAGCTTCTGTTCCCCTCAATTTGGCCTGGTGACGTCACTCAGCTTCCTGGCAGAGACCTGGGAAAGTCGAGGATCTCAAATTCTTGTGAGAATGCACTCCTGCACTGTACAGAAGTGAATTCCCACAAGATTTGAGATCCTTAACATTCTCAAGTTCCCGCCAGAAAGCGACATCACCATGCCCAAGTGAGGG
The DNA here is from genome assembly GCA_018402905.1 of Glandirana rugosa. Taxonomy (NCBI): domain Eukaryota; kingdom Metazoa; phylum Chordata; class Amphibia; order Anura; family Ranidae; genus Glandirana; species Glandirana rugosa. Next base: position 1,328,611 of record BLSH010316257.1, on the reverse strand, counting down.
GAACACACGCTGAGGTCTGCAGTAAGCATTCTAAAATATTTCTTCAATTTTTTTTGAGCTTTAATTTTTTCATTTAGTAATCATCATCTGTTTTATCATTTACCAATTAAAAATAAGGATGGGCTAAGGTTCAGGCCAAACTCAGTTCAACCTGAAACTGTGGGAAAAATGGTAGCAGGCCACTGGCTCAATCAAATGTGGTCATGGAATTCCCCATCCCGCAGCCACATGTAATATATGTGGTCATATTAGGTCAATGATGTCACCATCATCCCCACCCCTTTGTTACATGCGGCTGCAGGACAGAGAATTCAACGGCTGCAGCTAACTGGGCCAGTGGTTTGCTATTATGTGGCTGTTTCCTGCAGATTCAGGCCATACAGAGCACCTTAGCTCATCCCTAATTAAAAGAAGCCTGTCAAGAGGGAAACATTTAGGCTACCATTGTTGACTTCTGAAATTTCTAGTTGTGCAGATATCATGCTGACCCTCTTGGTTCAAAATTTTGAGTCACTGACCTGGAACAAGTATGCAGATAAGGACTTATAAAAGGGTCCTTTCATATGGGCTTTCCTTGTAAAGGGTCCATTTTTGCTCAGCGGGGATCGCTCCACTGAGCCGACGGATGACAGTACTGTCTCCGCTCACTGAGTGGGGATGGAACTGTCAGAGCGCTCTCTATGGAGGTAGGATGAAAATAGGCCGCCTGTCTGTTTTCATCCGATCCGCTCTGATCCAATTCTACAAATGGATGGAAAATAGGTTTCCCTCCGTCTGAATTTCACGGACAGGATCGGATCAGAGAGCGGTGGATGTCAGCGGGCATGTCTCCGCTGGCATCCACCGCTCCATAGGGCTGCATGGAGCGTCCGTTCAGGTCCACCTGAAAAATGGACAGGAGGACCTGAACGGAAAGCCCGTGTGAAAAGGGCCCTAACTCTTTTACAGGACAATGACTTGGAAAGTTTTAATGGTCAGTATAACAGCCATTCAACAAGAACTTTTAGAAGGAGCCCTCATCATTCTCTCATGTCAGGTTTACTTTAAAATAGGATTACACAATCTGGCTATGTCGGGACTAATATGCTGGGAAATGTTATTAATAAAGATATATAAAAATTGATCTACATTACTGTCAACTAGGGTCAAGGTTACCTTAACAATTCCTAGACAGTATTTTTAACACAACGAACACGCTGTATTACCACAACTAGTAACCTTTAATGAAAAAGTTACACATGGGAAAGCCACACAAAATCAGGACATCCAGAAAAAAAGATATATGGCTCAGCTGCTTCATGGTATCATAATAACTGAATGCAGCACAGATGTGACTTCCAGCAATTATGTTCCATGTCAGGAAGAAGTTCACATTAATAAAAGAATAACACTGGGGAGATCAATCTTCTTTTACACTTGCCTGGTGGAATGCTTTGTGTATTTTATAAAAGATACCGGCTGTGAGTCAACAGAGTCTCCAGGAATGAGCTGCAATTGTTAGGCCTCCTGTGCACGTCATACACATCTCATCTTTATACGGCATATCATCAGCCCCTCCCCCCTTACATGCTACAAGCTCATAATCTCCCCCTGAACTTGGAAACATGTGGACTGGCAGAAAGCTGCCAGATGTCTGCAATAAAAGTATATATTTTTCATATTTTCTTAACCAGGGAAGTTTATGCTGTACGTGGGAAACTTCACTAATCGTTTTCATACACATACCATAACACAAGAAAAATTCTGCTTGTGCTATGCAGGCCAACTCCCATAGTTATACTTGTTTTATCCTGAGTGCATGCCTGCCATAGCTATGTTAAAACTACCTCATACTGAAAAACTAAAATGTATTCCAGGCTATGCCATCAGAGCAATATTTTATGCAGTTTTTTTTTTTTTCATTTTTCCCTAGTTTTATCTCAAGCTTTTTTTCTTTCCAGAGCACTATACTTTATTTCTTTTTTTTATTTAGGAACACAATACTTTAAAACAGTGAGTGGAGCCTCTGAGGCACTTGCACACTGTTACTGAGCAGCTTAACTGCCTTCAATCTGTCCCTCCAACTCCTGTCAGAGCTAGCCTTGGGTTTAAACTGCAATGGCAGTGGGCGATGTGCTTCAGCTAGGCTGGGTTGAGCTGGACTTCAGTGCCCCATTATTGGGGTGGCCCTGCCAGTGCTACCGGTCCTGTAGTTGGGGGTGAGACTAAAATCTGACAAATGCACAGTCCACCCCAGCGCTACTCTAGATCAGGCCCTCAAGCAATGGTTCCTCCCTTTGATCTCTACTCTCTCCTCTAATAACATGTAAGTCAGCAGGAGGAATAGGTTGACACTTCCTGAGTGTTGGTCTCCAAGCAGACTTAATAGGATCATTCTGGAGCAGAGCAGCAACTAACAATGCAAGCAGTGGGTAAGGTAAGTATGTACACTGTTATATTTTTAATTTATATTGTAAATGAGTAACATTACAGTACCAAGAGGGCCATTTATTCATGCATGTTTAGATATTCATCCCAAAATTATGGAAAAATTTCAGGTCCCCTTCAATCATTTCCAGATAACACGACCTTGAGAACTTTACAGCATTACCATGTGTAATTATAATATATAACCCCAAGATGATAAATCATATTATATTTGAGCAGACCACCAGTCATCAAAGTGTTGAAGGGCTATTAAATCTAGTGTAAGTATTTTAAGAATTTCTGTGTGGGCTGTTTGACATTTCTGGGTATCACACTGTGCAGATGTTGTTAGTTTATGAATGGAGGTCAACGTGTTTATTGGAGGAATGTTATGAAATACAAAGAGCCATGTCAAGTGCTGCAAGATCAATGTACTGATATCTTACATTGGTTATAACGTGAACAAGCAAAATAATACATATATTAAAATAATATTCAAATGGAAATGTGATTTTACTTAACAAAGCCATGACTTCTGGGCACTCTTGTTGACTGGAAACAAATGTATTTATCAAATTATCAAAATATTGTTTGGTGGCCCTAATTCTTGACATGCCATACCATCTTTGCTTACGCCAAACGATAATGCTGACTGTGTAGATGGAGGAATTCATTTCTTGTTTTCTTACTGTGAGAAAGTTCAATCTCTGTAATGTATTTTCAGCTGCATCAGTGATTTATATGGAAATGGAAAGTTAAATCAATGCCAGGACACATGGGAGAATTGGTATAACAGTCAATGTCGTGTGTGCATTGTACCACATTAAACAAGGTCATTTGGCAACTCAGTTGTGATTACAAGAAAAAACATATGTGGAGCATAAAATCTAAAGAGGTGATATAAAAGTTTCCTGAACACAAACATCTTGTATCAGGATATAAATACAGTCTTTGGCTTGTAAGGTTTGCTCCAAGGTATTGCAATGATAAAAGTCACATGAATCAAAGTGATAAGTGTGGCACCAACAAATAAAATATTCTATAAAAGTGCAGCCCTCTTTTAAGTGGTTATACCCACTTTCAAATGACTACAATACAAAAGTAAGGTGCTACTATATTAATCCAACACTTCATCTATTTATAATAATAACATGATCACCAGTCCGTAGTTGATAACGCAATTCATATAAAAGTCCCATCAATAATATTGAAATCCTCTTGAGAGTCTCCAACTCCCCTGATAAAAGATGTGCAGTGCTCGCAACCTTCTACATTAAGTGCTCCACCAAAAGTGTGTATAAAATGCCCACTCACCAACCCTCAATATAAGACAAGCTTTCAACAGCTTATAGTATTCCCAGCTTCTAACCATCCGACCATGGTAGAGTTTCAGATAATCTTCATGTGATGATATATAGGGTTCACCAGCCCCAAGCCTTCCAGATGTCTTTCTCTCATTCAGAAGGCACCCAAAAAGAATGCAATAGATCGTAAAGGTGTAGTATTTGTAATAAAAATTGGAAGTATAAAAAACAGCAGATATGAACTTACATTTGGAGGTGCTAGTGTTAGCACCAACATATACAGCCTAGGTGTAGATGCAAACCACTCGAGCTGGTGTGCGCTCCAACAACCGGAAATGATGCCTCGTAACCTCAATGCATTTCGCAACTCATGCATCATCAGGAAGCTCCAGGAGCTTCCTGATGATGCATGATTTGCGAAATGCATAGAGGCTGCGCGTCCACCATCCTTGACATCACTTAAACCTTGGGCATCATTTCTGGTTGTTGAAATGTGACTTAAACCTTTGTTTTTACTGCTCCCCAACTGCAAGTATAAATGAGCCCTTAGTGAGTTCACCCAAATATTTTATTGCCAGCAGAAAGTATATTGAGTTGCTGGAAGTGAGACAGGTATGTAAAAGGAAACATACTACAATGACTAAGTAAATACATTCTTTTCTAAACTAAAGGACTATCAAAACACTACTTCAGCAATCCAACAACCATTTTCCATTTTCCCGCCAGCCATACTCAGCACCATGCTACCTGTTCTCCTGACGGTGCATGATATCATACTCAGCCTTCTATGTCCATAATCATATCCCACTCAATGTCTCCATGCACAGATCTTCTCTCTGCCATCTATTTCTCTTTCACTCTCACAGTATTTTATTATTGTTACTCTGTTTCCTCTTTCTTTCCTCTTTGATCGGGTCCTTTTTTTACCTTCTCTGCTTTCTAATGTTCCTTGGTCAGCTGCCATTACTCTCTTCCATTTGTCCCTACCATGATTGGCTTCCATTCTGCCTCCTCTATGCCAATGAAGTCCACAACCAGATGTCAATATGCTTTCTCTGACCGCACCCCCCACCCAGGTCCTAGTACAGCACTGGTTCTGTATCCTCTTTCTTCCCTCATTGTACAGCTCAGTCCCTGGTTTGCCTGTTTTTCTTATGATCTATGATAAGCTCTCACCACCTCTTATACCCTCTCATCTCCACAATTATCTTATACTCTGTCTCCCCCATGAATAGTTGGAGTGAGATGGCGCACTACACCAGATAATAAAATATTGCAAGATTTGTCAATAATGCATACTAGTATGTTATGACTAAAAACCACTAAACATAAAGTAACATATTTATGAATGGACACAAACTTTCTAGTATGAAATAAATGCCATTACAAAACAACAAAAGATACCTAATTTTGCTGTGTACATATACAAGTGATTCATTTCTGAGAATTTACCACACATATCTTTCAATTAAAATTTCTGATCTCTTTTTTATCCACATTGTAATGGTTTGTTTGACTGAAACATTCTTCTCATTGCTCAGAACATATTCTCACAAGCTGTTGTTAATTTTGGATTTATAAGGGCATTACACTAGCAGGCTCTGTTGCACTTCTTATCACGGCGAGGAAAGCAGCATGAAATCTAATAATTAAAACCATAAAAGAACAAGTTTTCCAAATAATTAATTGTATCGCTAGCTTAAATCTGTCTGCCACTAATAGAAAAAAATAGACATTGCTCTCAAGATAAAAGAGATCCTTCACACAAGGGTATTTAATATTTAATATATGTCTCCAGTGTTTGTGAACAATGTTATTAAATTGCTTAAAAGGCCTACCTTTCCTCAACAACACAGAGGTATAAATTATCAGAATTACTAAACTGTTATAGTTTATACAAAATGGTGCCCCCAAATGCAAATATCGAATAATGCTAGTAATAAGCTGCAGTCATATTTTTGGTGCTACCAAAGAATTCTAAATAAACTGTGTGTTTGGAGCACCTCAAACACAGGGTTTATTACTAAACTGTTGTTGCTTTACTTTATCTACAGCACAATTAGCTAAGAGTACAAGTTTCCTTGGCCATATAGCAGCCATCTGATATCATGCATTTTGCCATAGGAGTCATGATGGTTGGGTGCAAGGGTGTTTGGGGGACTTCGTGTGCCCATTCAACAGGACAGCATGTCTGTCTTTATTGCATACATGAAAGGGGCAGGGTACAGCTACACTATTTCCCAGGAATCTTTATCAGTGCCTTTGTAAAATCCACTGTTCACAATGCTACTAATTTAGAGAACCTGTTGTGGGTAAATTAGTTAACTGAATTATTTTCCATTCAACCCCACCATTTGCCCTTAGCAGTCATTACATGACTATTGTACCAATATTTCCATTTAAGGTACAAGGGATTCCAATAGGTAGCCTGACCAAATGAAAAAAAAAATATAAGTATTACATGAAATTTTTATTATATTCAACAATTTTTGTCTATTAGAAATGCAGAGACAATCCTGGTGCTGCACTCATAGTTGAAAGCTTGATCACATGCATAAATAATGTGCCAATATGCCAACCCTACAAAAATCTTGATTCATTTTCTATAGTGTAACCATCATCTTTATATATAAGAGTACCTCTTTAACCCCTCTTTGACCATTGGCAGTGGATCTAGAACCTGTTCTGTGGGGCATTGCTGTTGAATGCCACTGATTTACTGCCTACTTTGCACCACAATATCTGTACAGTTTTAAAGGCATATGGGTCGATTTACTAAAGGCAAATAAAGAAAAAGAAAAGAAAGGGGTTGGGACTTTAAATGGAGATAGCACCTGGAAAGCTAATAACCACTGTAGATCTATAAAAGTATTTTATTAAATAAATCAATACAAATAGGGTCAGTAACTACAATGTAAGTGTGAAGTACAAATGGATAATGATAAATTTATATATGTATATATATATATATATATATATATATACACGTTAAAATGACATAGTGATTCATAGTATACGCTTGTAATGTGCCAAATTCTTTAATCCCTATTCACATAATATCTAAGACAAAAATGATTAATATGATCACAATGAAGTCAAACATGGTGGCAAAAGTATGTAGGTAAAAAAAAATAATTGTAAACACGTGATTGTAGCATCTAAAGACTCTTGTAAACACATGATTGTAGCATCTAAAAGCTTGACGCATTTCGTGGATTACCTCCACTCATCAGGAGCAGATGCAAAAGGAGTGTCTAAAAAAATATGTGAATAAGCAGTGAGTCTCACTGAAAGAAAGAAAAAGGGGGAGGGGAAAATCAACCATCCATCCATACTTACAAATTAGCTATGAATATGGAGCACAGTGGTGAGCACTGAAGGTAGTGCTGTATGTATAAGTACACTCAATTTTATACTTGTTCAAAGATGCTTTTGGTGACAAATTGTGCATCACCGCTAACTGCCAAGTGGGGATCACATTCCCAGGTATATCTGTCCTCTCTTGACTTCCCATTGTTGTGCCATGGGTATACCACCTCAGCTCCCGGGACAGACGATGCCCCCAGTCTACCTTCAGTGCACCAGATTTTGCATTCTCCAGTTCAAGTAAATCAACCCCAAAGTTGCACTCATTCTACCAAATCCCCTTACATAAGAACACTATGTTGACATTTAACATAGAGGTATGTGACCTGTCATTCATGCATGCATATAAAGCACTGCATTGGACAAACTATTTAGTCTGTGCTACTGATTATACCTGTATTTTTAAATAACTAATGCACAAAAGAGTTGATGTACTGTACTTACTATATGAAGAGATTGTGCAACTCCGGTAGTTTTAATTTTTTGGGGGGGTTTTTCTCCTGAAACAGCAAGCTATTTACACAAATCTAGTGCAAGCTACTTACACAAATCTGGTGCTTTTTGAATCAGATTTCAAATGGCAGCTATGGGATACATATGGCTCAACTTCCAGAAAAGTCTTAGACAAAATGGTTGCATTTTAAATATTGCTTTTACCCCAGTAGCACGTTATTTCCAGGGATGTCACATATCCTCCTAGGAAGGTTAATCACTTGTGTCTGAAAATAATCACATTTCCGTTCTAATTTTCCTGGAGGGATTTTAGATTTCACATCCGCAGTGGCTGAGTCATCTGAGTATTTTTTTATTTTGAGAGTCTCGCTATCATTCTGTACGTTGGCGGTGTTTAAAAATTTCATTAGGGAACACTTCTGGTAGAAAAGAATGTTCTCACAAATATCAAACCCAGGATGTATTGTGGCCCTTGGAGCTCCCATCGCCTGCTGACAGAAAACATCTGTTGGATGCTTTGTGAACGCTTGAGAAACCACCCAGACAATACTACAAAACAATGGTTTTGGCAGCACATCTTTCTCAGTCTGTTGCTGACATTACTTCATCAAAACAGGTGTGCAAAAGTACTAGTGAGCTCTTGTGAAATAATAATCAAATGTTGCTAAGTTTTGTATATCACAATAATTATATAATCGTCTTTTGACAACTTAACAGCTCATTAGCCATACTCACCCATTACACATGAGGGCTTTGTTATTGAGATAGTTGACAGAGCTGAACTATAATAGTTAGGAAACAAGTATGACTCTGGTATTCAGCAGGCAAAGATAATACACATAGATATAATTGGATTTAATAGGTTAGTAAGGACTACTTCTTATAATATAACCTCTCTTGGATGGAGAAATATAATGCCATTAAAGAAAACATTCTCCCTTGTATACTGTACCTATTTCAAACAATACCTACCCATATACTGTACCTATGCATTATAATTATTTTTCAGGCTTTATATAGTGCCAACGGTTTGTGCAGCCCCTTACAGCATGAGGCCAGACAGCACAGTTACAATACAATTCAATACAGGAGGAATTAGAGGGCCCTGATCGTTAGAGTTTACAATCTAAAAAGGAGGGTCAAGTGATACAAAAGGTATTACTTTAAATCTCTTCAGTCCCTTTTAAACAATTTTGTGTGGTCCTACAACTGGCGTGCCTAAAACATAATACTCTTCAAAGAACTAAACATTCTAGTGGGATGGCACATTCAGATATACAAATGTATTATATTGCCACCCACCTAACTAGAGGATTGGATTATTCCTGATCCTGACGCAAACCACTTGAGGCATTCTTTTGGTTCCCAAACCTTCCTACCACATCTGATTTACATAAGCATCCCTCTAAAGAGATGACCTGGAAATTGTCCTACATGGCCTTTAGATCCTATGGGATAGCCCCATTCCCCTCAACCTTGTTTCCTATCCTGGGTAATTCCAACTTTTTACTGGGATTGCAGGACAAAGTGTTCGTCCACACTAGGCATGAAAACAAATGGTGTGTGTGAAGCACTTTCTACATTGCTCCAACTCTTCTACTCAACTCGCAATGGACCCCATTGCTCCCCTCTTTGGGTACCCTGCAAATATTGCTGCTCATGCATTCTTTGTGCTCATTATCTAGTCTGGAAAATCTTTCGCATATGTTGATTCAATTTGAACAGGAATGCCAGGCTGATGAATCCAATCAGCCACGTTCTCTCCATGATTTAAAATGGCTCCTTACAGAAGCTCCCAAAACTCCATTGCATTTTCTGGAACACTACGAACAGGAGTTTGGAGTTACCTTCCCTGCAGAAGCGCACTCAAAGATACTTACCATGTCCTTCAGATTTTATAAGCAACAAATATCAAGAATCAGGGTAAAGAAAATTACCCACTTGTACTGTACTCCTGCAAACCTGCATTCTATCTACCCTGGCCCCCCAGCAACATGCTGGAGATGCAGACAGGGCTGTGTTGCATGCCTTTTGATTCTACCCCTTTCTTGATTCATGAGTCCATGAGATCCGCCAGAAATTTACAAAGCAAACGTTCACTAAGTCACCCAAATGCATCATAATTCAATTTGATATTGTGTCATTTGGTCAATGCTGCATGCTCCTGCATAAGGGCACTGTGGAAAACCTCCCAATCACAGACAAACCAGCAGTGGCTCAGATGGGTGGAAGACATCAGAGTGATGGAAAGCCTTGCCAGCTCCTTGTAGAACCCTCCAAATTCATCACCACAAGGTATTTTTAGATAGAATATTCTTGCGCACACAAGTTCAAACAATTGCTCACTAAATAAACAGGTATGCCCCATTGTACCTTTTTTGGTTATCAGCCAGGTCTATATACTCTCCCTGCACTGTGCTCATGTTTACCGGTGTTTTTTTTTTTGAGTGACTGTAGAAGAGCGTTTTCCCGCCAAGTGCACCCTACCCTCCCCTTCGCTATTTTCTTCCCACTCTGTACTCATCCCTTAGTTTCCATTAGCAATCACTTTTGTTATCTGGCTAACACTCTAATCCCAACTCCCTCTATACCTCCCTCTATAAGTTCCCTCCGAGAGGCACTTTCCATTGTCAATGTGTATTAGAGTTTGATACCCCTTTGGTACAACTTTCCAGTTACTTCACAGGAAGTAGAACCCTACTTTATGACATAGGAGCCATGTACTTTCATTGCACCTACTCGAGTCAACACTTGAATATTATTATTATACAGGATTTATATAGCGCGAACAGTTTGCGCAGCGCTTAACAAAATGAAGGCAGACATTACAGTTACATTACAATTTGGTACAAGAGGAATCAGAGGGCCGTGCTCGTTAGAGCTTACAATATATGAGGGAGGGTCAATCGATACAAAAGGTAACAACTGTGGGGGAGGAGCTGATGGAGAAAGTAAAACAGTGTATTATTTAGAAGCAGGATAGGCTTCTTTAACCCCTACAGATCCGCGCTATTGCCGAAGTACGGCTCCAGCACGGATCTGAAATGCCGGGACGACGTCCATGGACGTCGTCCCCTGTGCATGCTCCTGGCGCGCCCCCTGGCGGAAGCGGCGGCGCGCACGCGTGCGCCTCACGCTGCGCGAGCGTGCCCGTGGGTCGGGCGGACTCGATGTCCTCCCGAGACCCGCCGATCTCTTTTAGCAGCCTCAGAATGGGGAACCGCTCTGTGACAGGGGACATGACAGGTCTACTGATCCCTGTCACTGGGATCAGTTAGATCTGTTATGTCCCAGCCAGCCCCGTCCCCCCACAGTTAGAACACACCCAGGGAACATTGTTAACCCCTTCACTGCCCCCTGCAGGTTAACCCCTTCACTGCCAATGACATTTACACAGTAATCAGTGGATATTTAAATTTCTGATCGCTGTATAAATGTCATTGGTCCCAAAAATGTGTAAAAAATGTCCGACATTTCTGCTGCAATATCGCAGTCCCGATAAAAATTGCAGATCGCCGCCATTACTAGTAAAAAAAAAAAATAATAAAAACGCCATAAATCAATTCCCAGTTTGTAGACGCGATAACTTTTGCGCAAACCAATCAATATACGCCGATTGCGATTTTTTTTTACCAAAAATATGTGGAAGAATATATATTGGCCAAAACTGATGAATAATTTTTTTTAATGGATTTGTACTTTAGCAAAAATTAAAAAATGTTGTTCTTTTTTTGCAAAATTGTTGCTCATTTTTTGTTTATAGCGGCGATCAGAAATGACGCAGAGGTGATCAAATACCACCAAAAGAAAGCTCTATTTGTGGGAAAAAAAGTACGCAAATTTTATTTGGGTACAACGTCGCACGACCGCGCAATTGTCATTCAAAATGCGACAGCGCTGAAAGCCAAAAATTGGTCTGGGCAGGAGGGGGGTTTAAGTGCCCAGTAAGGAAGTGGTTAAAGAGAAGGGTTTTCGGGGCTCGTCTAAAGATGGATAGATTAGGGGACAGTCGCACAGATTGGGGTAGTGAGTTCCAAAGGATGGGAGAAATCATGGAGGCGAGCATGGGAGGAGGTGACAAGGGAGCTAGAGAGCAGGAGGTCTTGGGAGGACATTATATTATGAGCTCTTCTTCATCCACTTCTCCCATTAGAATGCAAGTCTATGTACATCCTTCTTATGTGCTAATAAATAGAAGTCTAATGTGGAAAATTGTACCCTGTGCCTTCTCTAATCTTTCCTGGTTCGCTTTCTTTCTTTTTGTTGTATAATAAAACTATAATTAAACTAAAATTATAACTAATACTTTAAATAAAGAATGCAAACAAAAAGGGTGTATGTAGGCACAGGACTTGAAATCACTGATGATCTGCAGAAATGGACAACTTATCTCACGTACTGTTTATGGGATATCTTCAAATTTTCACTTTGACTTTGAACATGCAAGATATTATATTTTGTACTCTTTTCATTACAAGTAAACCTTAAGGCTCCATTTACATCTAGGTGTTTTGGGCGATTTTCTGCTCTAAGCCTCAGCTCTAAAAACGCCCAACAAGACAAATCCCATTAATTTCAATGGCTCCTGTTCACAGCTGAGCATTCTGTCGCCTTAAGCATATCGCCTGTCACTCAAAAGAGCACATGAGCTACTATTTATTTTTTATTTTTTTTTATTTATTTTAGGTACTTATATAGCGCCGTCAATTTACGCAGAGATTTGCATATACAGTGCCTTGCGAAAGTATTTGGCCCCCTTTGAACTTTGCAATCTTTCGCCACATTTCAGGCTTCAAACATAAAGCTATAAAACTGTAATTTTTTGTGAAGAATCAACAACAAGTGGGACACAATCATGAAGTGGAACGAAATTTATTGGATATTTCAAACTTTTTTAACAAATAAAAAACTGAAAAATTGGGCGTGCAAAATTATTCAGCCCCCTTAAGTTAATACTTTGTAGCGCCACCTTTTGCTGCGATTACAGCTGTAAGTCGCTTGGGGTATGTCTCTATCAGTTTTGCACATCGAGAGACTGAAATTTTTGCCCATTCCTCCTTGCAAAACAGCTCGAGCTCAGTGAGGTTGGATGGAGAGCGTTTGTGAACAGCAGTTTTCAGTTCTTTCCACAGATTCTCGATTGGATTCAGGTCTGGACTTTGACTTGGCCATTCTAACACCTGGATATGTTTATTTGTGAACCATTCCATTGTATATTGCTTTATGTTTTGGATCATTGTCTTGTTGGAAGACAAATCTCCGTCCCAGTCTCAGGTCTTTTGCAGACTCCATCAGGTTTCCTTCCAGAATGGTCCTGTATTTGGCTCCATCCATCTTCCCATCAATTTTAACCATCTTCCCTGTCCCTGCTGAAGAAAAGCAGGCCCAAACCATGATGCTGCCACCACCATGTTTGACAGTGGGGATGGTGTGTTCAGGGTGATGAGCTGTGTTGCTTTTACGCCAAACATAACGTTTTGCATTGTTGCCAAAAAGTTCGATTTTGGTTTCATCTGACCAGAGCACCTTCTTCCACATGTTTGGTGTGCCTCCCAGGTGGCTTGTGGCAAACTTTAAAGGACACTTTTTATGAATATCTTTAAGAAATGGCTTTCTTCTTGCCACTCTTCCATAAAGGCCAGATTTGTGCAGTATACGACTGGTTGTTGTCCTATGGACAGAGTCTCCCACCTCAGCTGTAGATCTCTGCAGTTCATCCAGAGTGATCATGGGCCTCTTGGCTGCATCTCTGATCAGTCTTCAATTTGTATGAGCTGAAAGTTTAGAGGGACGGCCAGGTCTTGGTAGATTTGCAGTGGTCTGATACTCCTTCCATTTCAATATTATCGCTTGCACAGTGCTCCTTGGGATGTTTAAAGCTTGGGAAATCTTTTTGTATCCAAATCCGGCTTTAAACTTCTCCACAACAGTATCTCGGACCTGCCTGGTGTGTTCCTTGTTCTTCATGATGCTCTCTGCGCTTTAAACTGACCTCTGAGACTATCACAGTGCAGCTGCATTTATACGGAGACTTGATTATACACAGGTGGATTCTATTTATCATCATTAGTCATTGAGGTCAACATTGGATCATTCAGAGATCCTCACTGAACTTCTGGAGAGAGTTTGCTGCACTGACAGTAAAGGGGCTGAATAATTTTGCACGCCCAATTTTTCAGTTTTTTATTTGTTAAAAAAGTTTGAAATATCCAATAAATTTCGTTCCACTTCATGATTGTGTCCCACTTATTTTTGATTCTTTATCTATATTCTATATCTTTATGTTTGAAACCTTAAATGTGGCAAAAGGTCGCAAAGTTCAAAGGGGGCCGAATACTTTCACAAGGCACTGTATATTTTACATTCACATCAGTCCCTACCCTCAAGGAGCTTACAATCTAAAGTCCCTAAACTCGCATTCATACATGTACTAGGGACAATTTAGACAGGATCTAATTTACCTACCAGCATGTCTTTGGAGTGTGGGAGGAAACCGGAGTACCCGACGGAAACCCACACAGGCACAGGGAGAACATGCAAGCTTAAGTATATTTCTCATAATATAGTGGCAGTTTGTATAAGGAGGAATATACTCAGATACAAAGCAATAGGATATACATTTATTTAACCACTCACATACTGCAGTAGGTCTTTAACCACTTGACAACTGGGCACTTAAACCCCCTTAACAACCAGACCAATTTTCAGCTTTCAGCGCTCTCACACTTTGAATGACAATTACTCAGTCATGCAACACTGCACCCATATGAAATTTGCGTCCTTTTTTTCACACAAATAGAGCTTTCTTTTGGTGGTATTTAATCATCTCTGGGTTTTTTATTTTTTGCGCTATAATTAAAAAAAGACCGAAAATTTTGTAAAAAAATGAATTTTTCTTCGTTTCTGTTATAAAATTTTGCAAATTAGTAATTTTTCTTCATAAATTTTGGCCAAAATTTATACTGCTACCTATCTTTGGTAAAAAAAAAACAAATTAGTGTATATTATTTGGTCTTTGTGAAAGTTATAGAGTCTGCAAGCTATGGTGCCAATCA
>BLSH010316257.1:1282719-1312385 GCA_018402905.1 Glandirana rugosa | reverse complement strand
CGACTTCGATCATCGACCAACCAAAGATACGTATCGACTAGGTCTAAAACAGCGGAGTAAATCACAGAAATTTTGTCACGACGTCTTTATTCACAGGTGTTGAAACGACAAATTGGCGAATTGTTGGCGGGATATCTGTTTTCTGCAGATGTCCCGCCAGCGAATTAAGACCCTCCTGCAGATAACTGCAGGAGGGTCTTAGCGCCAAGGGCCCTAGGCTGGCTAGTGCCTAGCCCCACTTACCGGCGACACGCGCCGGAAAGTGGGGCACTAGCGCGGCAGTTTACTGAAGCCGGCGCTTCCGCCGGCTTGTTTACATGTGATCACGCCGTCATTTGACGGCGCGATCACGGGGTGAAAGGCCGCGCACAGCGGCCATTCACCCCGATCCGTGATCGGTCGGATCCCGGGAACCGCGATTCTGGGAGGACGTCAATAGACGTCCTCCCAGAATTAAGCGACCGCCCTGTAGACGTCTTTTGTCTATAGGGCGGTTGTTAAGCGGTTAAACAGCAAAGTTGTGGACACTTATTTCTGCAGCACTGTTTTAAAGACACTAAATGAGGCGACAAAATCTGGATCAGCTATGCATAGAAACCAACCAGCTACTAGCTTCAGCATGATCAGTTAAGCTGTGAAAATGAACGCAAGAAACTGATTAGTGGCTCTGGATTTTCGCTGCTCCAGTCTTAGTCAACTTTCCTCTGTGTACAGGGCCAATCTGAGTGGCTCTGTACCTTGAGATCACTGTGACTGCTCATTGAGAGACTAATTACAGTGATCAAAGATGTAAACAATGTAGTGTTTATATCTGTGAGTCCTCCACTTTCCCTCACAATGGAGGGAGGGGAGGAAAGAGGAACTAATAACTCTATAACTACAATCCTCATATCTGAGGACCTCCATCCACTTTATTTACAGCATTGCCTACTATTGTTAAGTCTTTGATTCACAAGTACCAAAGATCCTTTTCCATCAATGATTCTTCCAGGAGAACCCCTCCTAATGTGTGTTTTGCATACCTATTTTTGGCACCCAACTCCCAATTTTATCAACGTCTTCCTGTAATGATGCTACATTTTGTGCCAAATTTATTTTCCTGCATAATTTGGTATCATCAGCAAACACTGAAATTGAACTGACAGCCAAAGACGGCCTTGTATTTTTTTTCAATGAAGACAAAGTGTTTTCTGATTGGAGGGTTGGAGAAGTGAGACAGTCATGATATTTACCTCATCCAATCAGAGAAAACCTTGTTTTCATTTAAAAAAAAATACAAAGCATTCTGTGAATGGTGGGTATGTCACATGAGCGACCTGTTTACAGTCTGCACACACAGGACCCAGTAAGCCAAGGTGATCACTGAAGTAGCAGTGACTACAACTGAGATTCTCTGCCTCCACAGCAGTCCCATAGGTATGGGATATGTATACTTACAATAGTCCAAGCTGATTCAATATAACTATGCAATAAAAGCTGTATCTGGAGTTCTGCATTAGGTGCTTTAGAAACAGTGTCAAAGTGTAATTATACTTTAAAAAAATGTCCATGTTATTCTATTGTGCCTGCTCACATCTGAATGACATGCTGTTGCTTAACACTCAGAAAAAGTACAGGAGCCTCTTTGGGGCATAATCACCTGTACCTGTAGCCTTCAATGGAAGAATAATGACTGAAAATCATGTGTAATGCACTTTTTTTCTTCCTAGTAACTCGCTGAAATTTGTCAAAACTAAAGTGTGAAAATGTGTACAAATTAACAAAAAAGGATGGGAAAAAGCCAAAAACTGCAACACTCATGCAAATGTAGCCTAATTCTTTATTATTGCTGGTCTTAGGACTACAAATGCAGTCACTATATGATGATTAAAGAAAGATTACTATAGCTTGTTAACAGTACACTATATGGTCAAAAGTATTGTGACTCCTGCCTTTACATGCACATGAACTTTAATGGCATCCCGTAGTAGGGGAAGGTTTGGGATTTTGAATGAGGAAGACATGCGAGACAAACGGACAGTCAAAACATGCAAAATATACCTTTATTGATGGAGTATAACCACAATTACATGAACTGTGCCCAACCCAGTGGGCTAACCAGAATTGTAGCACATAAGCAATATAAGCAATAACACAAGTATAAATATATACACAATATTGAAATCCCTTAGGGGTGCAAATAGAAAATACTTCATGTATAAGAGCATGCTAGTATCATGTCAGGGTATGTAAACTTATGAGCACAACTGTATGAACAGGATACTAGGTCAGTCCTCAAAATAAACTATTACTGAACAAAATCAGTCTGTATCAGCTGTCACCACTCTGTGTTTCTATGTATTCCATTTTCTGTCTCTAACAAGTTTGTAATCTTATCTAGAGTGGTTTATTTTTGCTGACATTTTTAGCGGGACTGATTGAACACTGAGAGTAGTCATAATCACTTACATTTCAGTAATGACTTTAGTGACTCTTCAGGCTCTTGCAGATGGATACAAAATGCTATCCAATTCAAACATGCATGTTAATAAGTGAAAGACTTAGGTTGGTACAAATTGACTGCATGTGATGTGTTTAGTATATATTACCATATTACCATAAGGTTTAATAGTAATCTCTCCGAATGGAAATATGGGAAGTACTGAGACAATTAGAGAATCAGAGGTCACCTGACATCTGACACTTGCTGGAATGTCAACTGTCAAACCATCAGATTTCAAGTGACCTCTCACCCTGACACTCCAGCTAAAATAAAGACACATAAAGTTAAGCTAAATAAAGTGGGAATAAGACCTTCAAAGGTCAGCTTTCACAATTATAATAATTATAGAAGAAGAACAGCCACCTAATGCATGGTTAAATTACATATAGGATTACCTACCGAAAAGATTATATTTTTTCGGACAGATGATAACTGGAAAGGTGACATTAGAATCCTCACTGTTGAACAAGTGTGCACCTGTCTGGCTGTTTAGTGTGGTAGATGCATGAAAATCATGACCGGATATGCAGAATACTAACTATTATAAGCCAAGTCATTACTTTAAATGTGTTATGTTATCATAAAGAGTAGACATTAAAATACACTCTTAGTGCAGCTATCAATGCATAGTTTGCGTAATACTTCAGAGTAAAGACTGAGAACAGTGTACTATATTCCTCTTAATAATTCACATCAGAGTGGTACATGAACATTTGCATGTTTGTGGAATAGTCAAAAAATTAAAAGGAATAGAGGGGAGGGGGATAGTGGGACATGGATCATCAAGGTTCGTATATTGAACCGAGATCGGTGGTTCTCAAACTCGGTCCTCAAGTACCCCCAACAGGCCATGTTTTGGGAATTTCTCTTAGATAAAATAGCTGTCCAAATTACCAAGCCATTGACTCTGATTTAAAGCACCTGTGCAAGATAAAGGAAAACCTGAAAACATGGCCTGTTGGGGGTACTTGAGGACTGAGGTTGGGAACCACTGGAATATAATATTCATTCCGAGTGACTAAAATGGTCATCGTAGTATTTGTCTGGTGCATCTAGCTCACCTATTCATAAAATACATGTGGCTAATTCTATATGTGTTGTCTGTACAGCCATGATTATAAGCCTTTAACTCTGGCCATCTACCAACTGTAGTTTACTGAAGGGGGGGGGGGTGTTCCAACATAGAATCATATGACAAGATTTGGCAGAAAAACCTAAAAGCCCAATAAAATTAAGTGTGAGCCTTTTTTCTAATGATTCATGGATAGCATTAGCAGTTCATTACTTTTTCGTCGTCCTTGAAGTTGCTTTTTACAGAACTGGCAACGTTAAAAAACAAGGCTAATAAAAATAAAATGTCAATGAAGCCTATTTTTGGATAGTGCTGTACAAATATATTTATTGTGTAGCCAACGACCCCTTTATGGGTGGCTGGTTGTTGTGGTTCACCTGTTCACACTGCCCTCAATCACACTTTTTCCTCACATCCGGAGACACAGAACAGGCTGGTAATTTGTTTTGTTTTTTTATTAGGGGAATTGAATTTGGATGGGGTAGGGATGCTTATGGGATGCACAAAAATTGAACAGTTCTGTACATGGGACCACTATATACACCTCCGTATATACACTTCTCCATCTTCCTCCAGCACTGACACTTGCTGCACGTTACACTCCTTGTTCCTCTCTCCTGCACAACACTTGTTTCTCACAGGTGAGATTGGAAGAATATTTACCAGGCCTCCAAAACGTCTCTTGGACCTAGCTAGCACATGGTGAAGCCTGCTGTGGTTGATGCAGGACCTCCGGACCACCCATTACAGCTAATAGCCTCCAAAGTGTAGCAAAGTACTGTGTGATAGCTGGCTTGATGGACTACTACACCCATACCATTTTCTTTCAGGCCCTGTCAACTCCTCCAGCTGCAACGGCCTTCTCCACTGCCACAGCAACGTAGAAATCCCACACTGGCTTCTGCATCCTTCCCAGACTGTCTCCCACCCCAATTCGCTCCGCAATGCCTTTAACAGTATCCCAGGGTATGTTGCTCACCGACTCCTGACACTTGTAGTTCCATACTGAAGATCTCTCCAGAATAGTTGCTCTCTCCAGCTGTCCTTTCCATTCTGCTTTGTGCCTGCCACCAAGATCTCACTCCTCCTGGCCACACCAGGCACTCCAGGCCCCCCCCCCCAGACTGGGAGCCTCCCCTAGGCCGCGACAATCCACACTATTCCATCTCCAGACTTCCACCCGAACTTCTCCTCCTAGATTGGGATGACCCATGCTATTTAAGAAGGCCTGCCAATCTAAATTGAGGATTGGTCAGGACTCCTTAGAACCCCCCAAATGGCTACACCTGCCCTCCCACCTCTCTTTCCAAAAAACACCAGAAGCCCCTGGAAAGAAGTGGGAGGTTCTGATGACACCATTGTGTGAATCACCCAGTCCTACCCGAGCCACTCCCAGCCCAGAACCAACACAATAAGGCCTGCACTAAGTCAGGCCTGACTAAATTTGCCTCACCTAGCACAAATCTCACTCTTAACACTTACCTAGCGTAGAGGGTGCGATATGGAGACAATGCCGCTATCTTGTGCACCAGTAAAGGCCATTTGTTGTCACATGGCTACAAATGTGCTATAGTATTCTGCTACGATTGATCATATCTCTTTTTCTCACAGATTTCTGAAAGAGTAGAAAAAGACATTTAAGGTTAAGTTTACATAATGCTTAAGGCATTACTTTGCATTTAAGAAGCATTAAAGATGTTTTTCGCAGGCATCAGACAGAATCATAACATAGCTTTTCATTGACTGGGATAAAGGCATTTGGCAAGATATTCAAATTAAATTGCCTGCCAAATGATGCAAGTAAGATCAAAATGAACACAAAGCAATGCAAATGCACGGTGTGTAGTTAAACATTTGCTATCCATGTAAAGAACAGGCAATGCTTTTGCAAAGTATTTGGAGACCTCTATTAAGACGTAGCAAATGCCTGCTCTTCATGCCCATGTGAACAAGGCCAAAGGTTAACTGTCCTTTCTTTTTACAACTTACATTCCCAACTTCTGTGTCCTTCTCATTAGATCTTCCAGTAGAAATACAGAACTCTAAAATCACCAAACCTATATTTTCAGTAGCACAGTGTTTATGGCGTCCACTGCTTCTGGGCTCTTTAGGACATTGGCCCTGGTCATAGAGAACAGTAGCTATCCCTGGCAAGCTGTAAGCTAAATATAATGATGGCCATTGTAGCCTGAGGTCAGTTAGAGTGGTATTAAACCCAAAACCAAAAATGGTATATATTGCAGCTTAGCAATCATTAGATGTGGTGGCTGTATTAATTTTCTTTGTTTAGGCTTTGTTCCCTCTGTTTTCACCTGTTGATCTGACCAGTATCACACCTCCTGTACAGTGGCGGCTGGTGAAATTTTAGGATGGGGGTGCCAGAACACGCCCTTCCTTTTGACCCATCCCACTTCTCATAAGCCACACCCCTTATAGATTCCACCCATTGCGTCAGGAGTATACAGCCCAGCATCACCAGATAGGGTATATAGTATCACAGATAGGGTATACAGCATCACCATTGCATGCTATTAATAAGCATAGCAACATGCATTAGCATTTCACTTGTTTAGTTTGCCATATACAATATAGTACACTTACTATATTTTCGACATATTGTTAATTATTGAAGGTCAAACAACATACAAACATATTAATATCTGTTGTTTGTTAACAAATCTGCAAACTACAGGGGAAAAAAGATGTTTGGATATTTGGAAAACACAATCCCGGCTTATAATTATGGTTTCCTATCTGGAAATGCACAGCCTAACTATTGTTCCTGTGAGTTTCTGGTTAAAATAGTTAAAAGAAAATCTTTCTTGTCTTGACCCTCTTTTTCCTACAGTCATTTTACATTCTGCAATATGACAAATATTTCTTAAATATGATAGTTATGTTATGTTACAACAGTTTGGTTTGACTAATAATGACAAGCAACATCTGAAGTCAATCTGTTCGAAATATACAAATACATAAATATGTATAAAGCTCAACTACAGCCAAAAAAATATTTTTTAATATTTGATTAACGTGAGGAAGGGTTAGAACCTCTGTCAGGATTTTGTCTGTGATGCTGCTGGGGAGATTTCCAAGCATTTCCTATTTGAAGTACCGAACAGGAAAATTAAATTAAAATTTTCTTTTACAAGGGAACACCAATTAAAAAACAATACTTTTATTAGAGAGAGGAAGGGTTCAAATTTTATGGTTTTGCTGGATTTGTGTTCAATTGGGTAGATTTCTCCTTATTTCCTTTCCAGGTACTGCGTGATAGACAGAACAGGAAATGAGGAGAAATCTCCTCAATGGGAACACAAAACCTGACCAAGGTTCTAACTCTTCCGCACTCTATCCAAAACTGAAAAAATAATTCATGCTTTAAATACACAGAGCACATTCAAGTATAAACTTTTATATGCAACCAGTTGTTATTGTACATTAAAGTCAAGTAAGATCACTTCTGGTAATGTACTTAAATGAAGTATACATACTGTAATATGGACTAAGGCAAATAGACCTTGAGAAATAATGAGAAATAGTTCTAAAGGTTAGTCCACTCAACACTGTTATTTCTGGTCTTAGTAGATGCAGAAGAGTCCTAAGGGTGTTCTGTATTTTTCAGGGACCTCTGCCCTTGACTTCCCAACATTTCCAAAATGCCATAGCCACTATGCGGTAGTCCCGCTTTTCCAGGGGATGGTCACACATCATTTTATTTAAAGATACATAATTACACATTCCCAAGTGATTGTATATGGGTAAGGAATTGATGAAGCATTGATTGAATCCAATTGTCCAAAATACATTTTGGAATCAAATTGACTGGTATTGAACTGTATTATAATTATACTGTCCTCCCTTTACATTGTAAAGCGCTGTGCAAACTGGTGGCACTATATAAATCCTGTATAATAATAATTAAAGAGATGAATTGACAACCCACTTTGTCTGTTGCAATAATCATGTATTATATAGTATGGATAATGCAAAAGACCTAGTGAGAGCTCCATTGTTGTAGAAGGACACTTCTAGATCTGTAGGAACAGAGCTGAAACTATTTTGGGGAGATCCCAATGCTGCAGTTCCCAAAAATATAAGAAGCCAGCAAGTGAGAAAGAGCACCAGACTCCATATAAAACTCTTGACTCTTGAAACGGTAGATTGCATGCATTAGAACAGGGGTCTCCAAACTTTCTAAACAGTCTTCAGACTTTAGGGGGCCAGACAGTGGCAAGTGGGAGTAGACAACTTTTTAGGCTTGGTGGTCAGTGGAAGTAAATAAATTACACACCGCAGCTGTAGTCGGTGGGAGGAAAAATAGTGCTCCATCATTGGTATTAATGGGTGGAATAATGTGCCATTATTAGTATCAGTATGAGAAAAAGTGCCTTATCATTGGTGTCAATGGGAAGAATAGTGTCCCACTCTTGGTGTCAGTGGACAGAATAGTGCCTAATGTTTGGTGTCACTAGGAGGTATAGTGCCTCCATGTCAGCAGGAATAACAGTGCCCAAGGGCCAGATAAAGGCACACAAAGGGCCACATCTGGCCCATGTGCCAACACTTGGAGACCACAGCATTAGAAGATTCATAGCAATGAATACTGGTTTGAATTGTGCCTGACTGTAATGTTACTTAAAGCACAAATTATACTATCTCATGGTTTCTTTTATTATTATACAATAAGATGGAAAAGTGTTGTCTTGATTTGGTTTGTGGTTGGATGGAAGAAAACAATACAGAAGGCATCCTAAAGTTTTGAACTGCAGATGTTTCCCTAAGAAGTCTTGCCTTAGTATATTTTACATGCATGTTAGTAAGCTATGGTTAGCTGAGGCCGCCATCTGCTGGAGAAAAATTGAACTGTCAAAACTACAGAATTTTTTTACTTCCCATTTTATATGTCTGAATGAAAATGAAAACTTTTTTTATGAAGAGCTTTAATCTCCGTAAATAATACAAGTGTGAGTGTAAGATTGCAATCGAGGAACATTTGAAATGCATAAAGCATATATGCTATAGAAAACTGACTTTTTATTATCGGTGAACCACCAATCACTATTTTGGTCATTTGTAACACCTTAGTAGATCTGAATATACAACACAGCTAGATTACCAGGCACCTGGCAAAATGTATCCTTTTGCCTCATTTGTCCCAAAACCCAGGGTAAAATTTCAAATGATCAATGAATGCCAAAAATCTGTTTATTAATTTCATGTACATACAGTATATGGCAAGGTCATACTACCCCAACCATTCACATCAATCCCTGTCTCTTGAAGGCGCCCACAATCTATTGTTCCTCCCATAAACATATACATCATAAAAACAGTTTGGGAGGAAACCAACCAGTATGTTTTTGGATTTACAAAGTCATATGAAGAATTACGAGCACCCATTGAAATTGTTGATTTTCTTCAACACATTTGAACTGGCAAACATGGATCTTTATTCAAACAGTGCTATAGGTAAAGGTGATATACTTGAACAAATGTCAAAATTGACATACTATACAAAAAAAGCCAGCACAATTCTGTACAAAACTCCCTTCCAGTGCTTTACCTCTTTATACCGCTGCTGACGCTTTATGTGTTCCCACCAATTCCAATAAGTACTTCTATAAACAGTGCAGTGCAATCTCTTTTAAAGCTATAAAATGTGTTATACCTTAAAACCAATAAATCATATAAGCTGGAAATAATAAGAAAGTAAATACATAACATATAACATGAGTCCTTATATTCTTGTGCTCAGTCCACCAAATGCTTGTGTCGGTGTCACTTTTTTACTCTACAGGGTGGGACATTTATATGGATACACCTTAATAAAATGGGAATGGTTGGTGATATTAACTTCCTGTTTGTGGCACATTAGTATATGTGAGGGGGGAAACTTTTCAAGATGGGTGGTGACCATGGCGGCCATTTTGAAGTCAGACATTTTGAATCCAACTTTTGTTTTTTCAATAGGAAGAGGGTCATGTGACACATCAAACTTATTGGGAATGTCACAAGAAAAACAACGGTGTGCTTGGTTTCAACGTAACTTTATTCTTTCATGAGTTATTTACAAGTTTCTGACCACTTGTAAATTGTGTTCAATGTGCTGCCCATTGTGTTGGATTGTCAATGCAACCCTCTTCTCCCACTCTCCACACACTGATAGCAACACCGCAGGAGAAATGCTAGCACAGGCTTCCAGTATCCGTAGTTTCAGGTGCTGCACATCTCGTATCTTCACAGCATAGACAATTGCCTTCAGATGACCCCAAAGATAAAAGTCTAAGGAGGTCAGATCGGGAGACCTTGGGGGCCATTCAACTGGCCCACGACGACCAATCCACTTTCCAGGAAACTGTTCATCTAGGAATGCTCGGACCTGACACCCATAATGTGGTGGTGCACCATCTTGCTGGAACTATGATGTCGGTGATAGGGAATTGCTGGCCATCAAGTCGGCTTTGGAGGAATGGCGATACCTCCTGGAAGGAGCAGCTCACCCGGTATTGGTTTTTAATGACCATAAAAAAAACCATATGCTGTGAAGATACGAGATGTGCAGCACCTGAAACTATGGATACTGGAAGCCTGTGCTAGCATTTCTCCTGCGGTGTTGCTATCAGTGTGTGAAGAGTGGGAGAAGAGGGTTGCATTGACAATCCAACACAATGGGCAGCACATTGAACACATTTTATAAGTGGTCAGAAACTTGTAAATAACTCATGAAAGAATAAAGTTACGTTAAAACCAAGCACACCATTGTTTTTCTTGTGAAATTCCCAATAAGTTTGATGTGTTACATGACCCTCTTCCTATTGAAAAAACAAAAGTTGGATTCAAAATGGCCGACTTCAAAATGGCCGCCATGGTCACCACCCATCTTGAAAAGTTTCCCCCCTCACATATACTAATGTGCCACAAACAGAAAGTTAATATCACCAACCATTCCCATTATATTAAGGTGTATCCATATAAATGGCCCACCCTGTATATCCCAAATATCACATTGAATAAATTTCACAATTGTTGCAAATTCTTCCGATGCAATTGTGTTCCAATGTACACCATACACTGTGCAATTCCCGTCACTACCATTGAATTGCCCTCGCCTTCTGTATACTGTATGACCTAAATGTATTTTAGGTCCAATGCACCTTCCCCTTTAAACCGGGATCAGAATACCCATGACTGGTTTCCCTCTTAACAGCCTCCAGTTATCTCAATCCATATTCACCTTTGCCACTCCACAGGAAAAATTATTACCTTGTTAACCCCCGAATCAGTCCTAAGTGATGCTCTGATCACATTTATTGAATGTGATATTGTGGATATAGTGGAAAAAAGGACACTGACACAAGCATATGGTGGACTGATCCCATCAATACTCAAGGACTCACGTTATGCTGTTTATTTACTCTTACTTCATTTTCGATTTTTTAGGATTTATTGATAACACATATGATAACTTTAAAAGGTATCGCGTGGCACTGTTTAGCTATTAAAATACTTAATAGCAAAATTGATATGATATATTCATCCTCACAATTTAAATAACGAAAATGCAGATTTATCACATGGAAAAAGTAAATACACCCCATACATTTTCCACCACTTCAAGCTAATGAAATTATAAGCAGATGTTCCAAATTGGGTACCGATAATTAGAACCTTCTTAGGGTGTACTATGTAGGTAGAGCCTGTCATATGTAAATCTCAGATATCTATTGTCTGGTGTTCTCTTGACACATGTGGTGTCCTCATGTCGAGATAAAAGGGGACCTCAAAAAAAAAAAATTGTGAATACCTATGTGTCTGAAATAGGATTTAAAAGGATCACCAAATTATGTCAAATCATTCACCCTATTGAAAGGAAAATAATATACACGCAGTGTACATTTTAAAAGTCTGCTAATTTATCAAGGTCTGGCCAAACCAGCAAATGCAGATCAAGAGTGTACCATTTAAAGCTTAAAGAGTCTCCACAAATTCCAAAATTTAATTGCAGCATCTGCAGATAACTCTTGCGACAGTCAGTTAATGCATCTACAATCTGATAAAGATTGCACCAATTTAACTTGCAAGGGAGGTGTGGCAGTAAAAAGCTTTTGCTGTCCAAAAAGAACATTAGAGCAAGACTACAGTTTGCCAGTGAACATAAAGGCAAAGATCAGGCCTTCCGTAACAAAGCACTGTGGACTGATAAATCAAAGATTTTTGGGTCACACTAATAGTAGACATGTTGGGTGCAAAACAAAAGACAGAACTTCAAAAGAAGATCCGAACCTCATACTAACTCTTAAACATAGTGGTGAAAAAGATATGACTTGAAGTTGCTTTGTTGAATTGGTGCCTGGGCAGCCGGCATTCATTGAGTGAACTGTGAATTCTGCATTTTTTCAAAGTGTGCTTGATGAAAACCTGAAACCATCTATACAATAGTTAAAAATAAACTAGAAAAAAAATGTTCAACACATTAATGATCCAAAGCACAATAGAAATTCCACCAATGAATGTCTCAGAAAGAAAAAAAATAAAGGTTATTGACTAGCGTAGTTAAAGCCCTGAATTTAATCCCACTGAAATGTTGTGGACGGTTTGGGCAAACCACATGTTACATAGTTTGGTTTTAGTTTAGTTTAATTTTAGGTATTTTACTAATGAAGCAATCATTTTACATATGAAAGTGCATTACTATAAACCATCAACATAGCACTGTACTGTATATCTTTTAGGTAGCATCCTATTTTGCTTTCTGGTTGGCCTCCAGCACTTTTGCTTTGTGGCCCTACCATCTGACCTGTCTTCTGCACCCAAAATCTTCTCAGGTGAATAGGTCCCAGTGCTAGCTTGGCTTTGTTCCAAGGCCTTCCTGTTGAGGGGTGTCTGGGCAACTTCCTGTTGAAGGAATAGTTGACACAGTTTGCGACCAACATGGTGATGTAGACCATGCAGGTATTGAGAAGGCTCCTGTTGAAATTGGAATCCTTAGAAATCAGTGCTGGATCCAACTTATCAATAGGAGTATCTTGGGCATTTATTTATACTGAGCGGATTTACCTTGCAGGCATTGCTGTGTTCAAGTCTGACTCTCCCCAAGCTTCCTGATTTCTGAGAGCTATTTATCCTGTTGCAATTGGCTCTCATATGGGAGAGGTTCCGTTTGCCATTCACAGCTCACAAGTCTTACAATGGGCATTGTCATGTT
Source organism: Glandirana rugosa (assembly GCA_018402905.1). NCBI lineage: Eukaryota > Metazoa > Chordata > Amphibia > Anura > Ranidae > Glandirana > Glandirana rugosa. The sequence continues at coordinate 1,299,623 of BLSH010316257.1, read as the reverse complement.
TTTGCTTAGGAAAGTTCTTCGCTTTTCTCACCCCTCAGTAGACTTTGCTTTGGGACATCCCAATGGTTAGAGATTCAAGATCTCTACTGTGTCCTTCAAGGATTTTTGTACCCACTGCAAAATCATTTTCTCCTTGTTAACTGAAGAGCACCCACCCCTCGGGTTGTTATGTTTCTGGCTGGTGTTTCTGATGTACTGCTTTACAACTAACTGAATTCAGCAGTTAGGGGGAGTTCGGCCACTGCCAGGGGCTACCCCTAGATTGTGCTTTTGTTTCTTTGCCTAGTGTTTCTGTGCCCAGTGTTCCAAGATCTCCACTTTGTCTTTCAATGAACAAAAAGTATCCGTGGTGTAGGATATCTTTTAAAACACATTTTTGATAACCTACAGATGATGATGGGTTGGTGACCACTGCACAAGGCATTCTTTTGGGGCTGATTGATGTGCACATTACATATCTGGTAGCTACTATTTACAATGCCTTAATAGACTAGACATGGCCATGGAGACTGAGCCCTTGTGTGTTGTTGCAATAGATGATAGATCTGCTAAACTTTGTGCTGCTTAGGCCTGATTTACTAAAGAAACTGTTCACACACGTTACAAAGAAAAATCAAATGTACCCAATGGAGCAATAAAAGCATACACCCACGGTATTTACTATGTGCATGTATAGGGAAGTGCAGTCTATCTTCTCCACTATAGGTGGTGCTCAACCTAAGTGGCATTACAGATGGAGGGGAAGTTTTGACGAATATGGTTTCCTCTATGGGGGGTACCTAAGGGGGAGTGCTTGGAAGATGGTAAAACTGTGGCTCAGCTGCACATGTTTACTGCCCCCCACCCACACACAAAAGTAAACAAGACCTAACAGTTAGCATCTCACTGTACACTGCCAATCATAAGTTGAGGCATTACCCACCCCACAGCCACACATATGTATGAATCATGTATACATGTGGCTGTGGTGCAGGGAATGTCTTGACCACTTATGATTGGCAGGGCACTGCGGCGGGGGGGGCAAGGGGGGGCCCTGTCAGGTGGGCTGTACGGGGCCCCATGATTTCTAACAGCAGCCCTGGTTGCACACTTGGGTATTATAATGACTAAATCCACCCTTTCCTCTGACACTACAACATACAAATTATTAGGCCTTGGGGATAGACTTTGCAGAGGCCTCTTTTCACTACACATCAACCTTTAACCTGTTTCTTAACCTTTAAACCTACCTCTAAAGCCATCTGTTAACACTGCTCCCTCTTAAATGCTAAAGTGAGCCCTAAACACATACAACTCCTCGAGCCTAACACTTAGGGGTTGATTTAATAAAGGCAAATAGAGTGTGCACTTTGCAAAGTGCATTTGCACCCTGCAAGAGCAGTTGCTCCAGAGCTTATAAAATGAGCAGAAGCTCTGCTGACTTCCATCATCCAATCATGCGCAAGCAAAAAAAAGCTGTTTTTTTTTTATTTATTTTCCTTGTACATGATTGGGTATTCTTTGCAAAGGGAAGTTTTACCTCATTTACTAAGCTCTGGAGCAACTGCCCTTGCAGAGTGCAATTACACTTTGCAAAGTGCATAGTCTATTTGCCTTTAGTAAATCAACCCCTGAGTGGTTACCTCTTCCTCACTACGGTACACCTCCCCACACATGCAGTGTTTGTAGAAATGCACACAAATACAATATTGTACATATGGTTCATTCTCTATGAAAAGTGATTTTCTGGCCAGCACATGCTGTAGTGTATGAATATATGCCTGCTAGGTAGTGGTATACTTACAATTAAGATATTATTTTTTCTGTTTTTGAGGCTGACATTTGTTAGCTATTTTAAATATGTATTTCATGAAGAAAGGTACTATAATTAAAGTCCCAAGTGCCCAGGCCTTTGTTTATGTCAGAACTGATGTGACTGCAAAAGCAGATTTAAACAGGTTGATGCCACTTAGAAGGAGGTCAAATGCAGATCAGAAGCAGGCTAAACTGCAGGTCAAATGTACCTGTCAGTGATGTGTGAATTTTCTCAAATGCACATAGAATGCTCCTGAAAACAAGCTGCATTTGCCTATCAACACAAAAACAAAGGGTGACTATAAAAATCCAACAAACCAAAAAATGGCTATAGTGTGTGCTTTGCAAGGGTATCGCAGTGTACATGTGCAAGCTTTGGCCACAGCAAGCACACATACAACTTATCATACCTCTGCTGGTGAATTCATGTTGTAATGATAATATACTAATGGGAAAATAAGATATATTGAAATTAATTTCCCGTTGATTCTATTTTTTTTTAATAAAGGACTTTGAAACAGCCTATTCTTTATTGTATTTGAATTTGTGAGCATATGGGGTGTAAAAGAAAAAAATGTGATATTCCCATGGAATAAGTTATGGCATTGTTATAAATCGCATATGCACTATCCCTATAATAATAGCACACACTAGAATATGTGAGCATATGAAACATGGAGGAAACAAAAACTGTGATGCTCCTATAGAATGATCAACTCTGGCCATGTGAAGAATCTAATATGATTCACATACCACTGGAATATATTACACTTGCCAGAAGGACAAACAAGAGCAAACACCAGAAGGACTAATAACAAGAAAAAACATTTATGTTAAAAGTTGGGAATGTTGTTATAAAACCAATGCAATAATTTTCAAGGATTTCCTATATTCTTGAAGGGACAACAATACAAAATATGTGTATATGAAGCTCTAGAGCAGCCTTTCTCAACCTTTTCAACACCGAGGAACCCTTGAAATAATTCTCCAGTCTCGGGGAACCCCTGCTAAAAATTAAAAATCTACAACTCATGATACATTAGTGTGACGGTCAATGGGAAGAATGCTCCTTACACTTGTGGTCATTGGGAAGAATTACCCCCTTACAGATAGCTAAAAAGATCAATGGTATCATTGGGAATTTATCTGAGAGGTAGAAACTGACCATTGCTCAAGGAACCCCTAGCAACCTCTGGAGGAACCCTAGGGTTCCACGGAACCCTGGTTGAGAAACTCTGCTCTAGAGAGTGTGATGAAAATTAGATTAGATGAACAACTTGGAGCTTATTTCATTTTATATTACATCATAGATAGTTACAGACGTGAATCCATGAAGTAAGCAAGGGGGAATAATCTTATTAAATGTTTTTCTTTTGTTCCCTATTTTTGAAGCTTTTATATACAATGAGATTATTTGGAGATAAGTGGATTCATTATATCAAGGTACAATGATATACACAATGTTGAATGCAGTCCCAAAACAGAGTCATTAGGTATTAGGTATTAGTACTAATTAATAAATATACTTTTAGTGATACAAAAAGTAGGATTTCCTTAAGCATTTTATTGTTAAATTCCATTCCTTTACTACTTACTTCCCCGTTTACACAGATATAAAGGGGTATATTAAAAAAAAATTGAATTATTTTGTTAATTAATTGTCTGATATGTTTTAACATTAATGCCTTCATTATTTTGTTCCTGATATGCTACTACATACAAACTAAAATGAGAATTATAGATATAGTACATTGCAGATAAAACACCGGGCGATATTGGTGCAATGGGAAAATGTTACAGAAACATGTAGAAACAAATTCATCTGTTCAGAAGATGGTCTTTATTCATGAAGTGTAGCAGAGATTATAACTAACTTCACAGAGTTCACAATGTCTTTTTCACAAAATCTACATTAATGCTAAACCTGAACAATAAGATGCTAACCAAATTACTGTAGTTCTGACTAGGTGTCACATAAGAATAGAAGCCAAGTGAAATTGTGAAGTAAAATTTTTAATTTTGTTAACTAGCATCTTGTAAGGTACAAATACCTATGTTTTTTACTTGCAAGTGCACTCATTTAAATTTTTACTTTTTCTTTAGGGACAACCTGGGCAACTTGGTGGACAAGGGCCCCAAGGGCCACCGGGTTTCATTGGAATGGTAGGCTTACCGGGACGTAAAGGAGACAAAGGGGAAAGAGGTCATCCAGGCATTTCTGGACCGACAGGAGATAAGGTACATATGCAGATTTATTTATTTAGTGTAAAAGCATGTTTTCATTGAAGGTTATACCTTTAACATTAGGTTGATGTTAATGAATATACCCTTTTTACACAGGGCCAAAGTGGTGTCACAGGTTTTTCAGGAGCCGATGGTGTGCCTGTAAGTATGGCAATGCTACACACCTGAGAAAAATGCATACAAGTTAAAGACATGTTTCCTTTAAAGCTGGTTGTCATTTAAGTTATAGAGAATCCTATAAATGGTACAAAGTGTATACATTTTTAGCAAATTGTGCCTATATGTACCACAATTGCCAACATTTGGTTTCCAAATCTAAAACTACCCCAACCCCAGTCTGACTTTACCTAAATATAAACATATAGGGCTGATTCCTACTTGGATGCATTGCCCTGCATTTTCCAGTGTAGAGAAAGTGTATAAGCAACCCTCTGTTTAAGGACATTTCATAAATACCAATGCAATGGGATTGATTAAGTAAAGGAGAATGAACTGTTTATCTTACAAGTGAAGTTGCACTCTGCAAGGGTATTTACCCCAAAACTTAATGAATGCGGTGAAACGTCACTTTGCAAAGAATACCCAGTCAAATGCACACAAAAAAACAGCATTTTTGCTTGCACACAATTGGATGATGGACCTCAGCAGTTCTTCAATTCATTTACTAAGTTCTGGGGAAAATTCCCTTGCAGAGTGTAACTTCCCTTTCAAAGTGAACAGTATCTTTGCTTTTAGTAAATCAGCCCCATTTTGTTCAGCAGAGCAAAGCATTGGAATAAAAGTCCTTTATTCTATATTTTTGGTATGGTAACCTGCCAGTACAGGCGCTTTCTGCTTTCACATCAATATTAGAGCCATCAGCCAATCCTCCCTGGCTGTAACATATCCAATGGCAACAACAAATAGCTTGGCTGACAATAGATAAATGGTCACGTTTTCCTATGACAAAATCTTGTCAGTATCGATAGATTCCATTTGAACACCCCCTCACCCCCCCTCCCTCTTCCCTTATCCTTACCCCTCTCCCCTCCCCTGCCTTACCCCGTCTACCACTTTCCCTCCCCATTTATTTCTCAGGGATTTAAAAATGTCTAGAATGTTGATGATGTTTCCTCCTTTAATATGGGCATACAAAATATCATGAATTTTTGGTTTCTATGAGGTCTGTACACATATTGCACTTTTTTACATATTATTTTCTGTATGTTGACTGTAATTTGTGGCACAGCTTTTGTCTCTGTCTTTTTGTTACATTGTAATTTTAAAACTTTTAATAAAGTTTTTTATTGTTAAAAAAAATTGAGACATTTTAATAGGTATAGAGTCTAATACATTTTATAATACTATTCGAAGGGCCATGTTGGGCAAGGTGGTTCAAGAGGAAAGCCAGGGCATGATGGCTGCAATGGAACAAAAGGGGACGCTGGTGAGGCAGGCTTCCAAGGCCCAAGAGGACCTTTGGGGCCTTTGGTAAGTACTGTATACTTTCTGTATGGAGGAAATATTTTCAGACATATAAAGGATGTAACATGTTATGTGCCTTGTATTTGTTAAATACATACTGTATGTTCAGGTTTGTGTATTGTTTTTTTTATATTGTTAGGTTACCTTTAAGCATTAATTGATTGTTGCCCCTTAGCAATGCTTTCAGAGGGATGTGGCAGGCTCTTTGGGGAATATCGAATGGGTCTTTCGCCAATTGTGCCTGTATGTACCAAAATTGCCAACATTTGGGTTCCAAATCTAAAACGAATGGCTAATTCCATACTGTGGCAGGCTCTTTGGGGAATATCGAATAGGCCTTTCACTGAGTTGTAAGTTTTTTGGTCAATGGCCCATTGTTCCATGAGATAACCTCAGCAAAATTGGACTCTTTGGTCCAACTTTTGGAAGTTGGATAATTTCCTGATGTGTTATTGCTTTTGTCTCTTGCCAGACTTTGTGCCCCACCTAAGGGTACATTTTCCCTAGTGTTAATTCAATATAACCTTTATGCATGTTTTTATCCTCAGTGAGTTAATATCACTTTGTAATTTTGTCCGTACTGTTTGTGTAAAGTATTATTGGTAAACATGCACATTAATTACAGTCATTCAAGTAATTAAACCTGAGAAGTAAACTACCAATAAAGGATAAAGTATAACTGCACTGCTTTGGCAGGTTTGATAATATGGGGATATACTTAGTAACATTGTCACTTTTATTCATTACCTAATTTTTCAGCCCTTTAAATATAAGTTGTACCTAATGATAAATGTTCACAAATGTGGTGTTGCTACAAAGCAACTGAAGATTATAGAATAGACTTTCCCCTTCCAAAACAAAAAAATAAAAATAGCAAAAATTGAATGTCATTCAACGTGTTGTACAAACAAAACTGAAAAGGTGATACCTACCTTTTTAAGCTTGTTCCACTGCCTACCTAACAATATAACATTTTTGAAGGTGGAATTACATATCGACAGACTGTGTTGATCCTGGCCTAGTCAGATCTTCTGTAATATTGGGTTGCATTGCATGATAATGTTATTATACCATAACTTACAGCTGCTGCTGCACCTATTTTATTAATTTGTCAGAAAGTGCATTTGCCACTAAGAATCCTGAAAATAACACAGAATTGGTTTTGATGGAGTTTACATTGTTTCTTTTTATTTCACAGGGTGACCCAGGTAGTAAAGGTCAGAAAGGAGAACCCTTCTATGTATCAGAAGACATGAAAAAAAGAATAAGAGTAAGTAACATTTTTATGACAACATCCAGTCTAGTCTACTTCCATATATTTAATGTTCATGAGTTCTAATTTGTTATTTGTTTTATAATTATGAAAATCAGTTGGTGATTGGTAATATCGATAATTAAACATCAGAGTCCCGATTTAGTATGGTACTGATAGGCTCCTACACTTTAATTCGGGCCACACATGGGCTATGGTTGGGGGTTAACAGGGTTGGATATACGGTAATCTTCCCAAAGCAGGAACGCCATACTGGGGAGCTTCCAGAGGAGATTCCTTTCTTTTAGAACTCCTCTGGCAAAGCATTCTCAGTGATAAAGGGTGTCAGCCTTCCAACATTGAGGTTGTCCACATTGTCAGTCCACCAAAACTGAGGTTGCCTATCCAAATATAAAATAGATGAATAAAAAAAAATAATTCTCCCAACACCCTAAAATTGCATGATTGGCAGTTTGGACATTTCATAACAGTTCACTGATTATTATACAGAAGAACCCTGTCATGAAAGAAATATGGAGGAAACCATCAGTGACTTTTCCTTATACCCTGATGTCATGCTGACCATCTTGGATTATGTTGAGCCACAGGCCAGGAACACGCATACAGATAAACACTACATTAGACTGTATATGCTACACTTGAATTGATTTTTCTATTGTCCCTGCATAATATAGGTAGTTGGCACCCAACTGGACTAGCTTGTCAGATTGGGCCATTACTGTGTAGAGCCAAACCTGCTGCAAACTGAAATCCTACCACAAATGTCACAGAGTCTAATTTGCCCGTGCATGGTGCTACTCAAGGAAAAATTGCAGTGAGCAAACATAATTCTAGGAAACTTTCAATGCCATGTTGAATGTTTATATAAAACTTAATGACAGAAAGAGTAGAAAGACAGAGAACAGAGAAACAAGGAAATAACTGGTTAAGCATAAATAATAATTGGAAAATACTTAAATGTATAAATTCAGTTTTTTAAAAAAAACACGCTTTTGTTGCCTGGTTTTTTTTTTTTTCTTTCTTTCCAGAAGCACTAGTTTACTGTATCGTTACAACGATGAACACTGAAAACAACAATGAAAGTCCAACTCTTAGCTTGCTTTAATGTATAGAACACTGTGCCAACTACACCAATATCCACTTATCAACACAACACTACAGTATTATTAACTATTATCAACTTCTAACTATCTTAGACCTACTTATCCTTTTTTTTTGTTCTTTTTACAAACAAAAAATGTTTTGAAAAGTATTAAAAGTAGGAGTAGAAGCAGTTTTCTTCCAGGGAGCTCAATGAGTGGTCCCACAGAATTTTGAAGACACTGTGAAATCAATTTTGCACAAATCAATTTTTGCAGTTACAATCTTTACATACATTATATCCACACCATAAAATGTATCTTTAGAGTACTGAACTATGTATGGATTTATAACCTTTACAACATTGTCTGACTTTTTTTTTATCTTAGGGTGAACCTGGTGAACCTGGATTCGCAGGATACCCAGTGAGTATTTGTATATCTTTTACCAGTAAAATCAAACAGAATATGTGATGTTCTGTCAATAAATTCCCTGTTCTTTCCACTGCTTCCTGCTTTCAACTCATCTTCTGTCCTAGACTGTAAATAGTGGGGGATTTCACATTCCTGCCCTTTTACTTCCTTTTATCACCCGTCTATTTGGGTGAGTACCCATAAAAGTATCTCTGTTTTTTATGGGTATTGTTTAGTGTATTGTTACAGTAGGGTTCTGAGTTCAGTTCTCACCATGGAACCTAGTTTCTATCTTCCCTTGTGTTGTTTGGGTTAGCTGTTGGTAGGGTGGATAAAAATCAATGATTTTTTCAAAAATATAAAAAAAAAAATCAGATTTGTTTTATTTAAATCAGATTTATTTGATTTTTATCAAATGTATTTTAATAAATTGCTTTTGGAGTAAAAATCGAATCTAAAGATAGTTTTCTATTTAAGATACATTAATAATTTAGTTTATTCAGCATGAAATGGAGCTTAGTTATGTAGCATGAGGCTGTATATTCTGCAATATTTACATTTTTGGTTAACTCATTCAATGAGTCCAAGCTTTGCAAGCTGAGATAACATGCATTGTATTATTGCATTCACACAATTTCACATGAGATAAAACAACGTTCAGGAATATGCCTTTATCCCATTGGTTTGCAAATCTATGTACACTACAGACTGTATGATTGAATCGGTTCGGATATCGCTGTTTTACTAACCTGACAGCTTATTATTCTAAATAGGAAACCTTCATTTTGTTTGCAAATATTAAAGATTCTAACTACCAGCAAGGATAAATCCTTACATTTAAAGAGCACCTGTTATTTCAGAACCATCATGGCAATGCCTGTTAGTGGGCATCCACTCACCTGCTGCTGCCAAGTCCCTCACCTTGTTGTGTCACTGCCACATCACCAGCCGTCCCATTAAAGGGAATGAGACTGTCGGTGAGTCAGCAGTGGGTCAGAGGAGGAGCCACTGCTGGGCAAAGATGACAGTTGATCTTTAAATTTATGATTTAAATCAAGCCTTTTTACTAGTGATTTAAATCGACTTGATTTAAATCAAATCCACCCTGGCTGTTGGTGTTCTATTTTTCCGCAAAAACGTTGTAGATTAAACAGTTTTTAAACAAAAATGACCCTAGATTGTCTGTATAAGCGTAGGACTGTTAGGTCTGTGCAGGAACTGATGAGAATAGCCTGTGCACTTTTTAAAGTGATGTGGAATCTTTTAGTCCTGTATAAAATTATTAAATTGCACCAGAGGTCCTGCTCTTACAAACATATGCACATTTAAAGAGATATAAAGATCCTTCCTTCCTTCCTTCCTTTCTTCCTTCCCAGATGTTTCTGTAGAGATCTAAAAAAAAAAACTAGTTTCCTCCCATTCCCATGCATTCCATGTTTTTTGGTACTTTGATAATAATATGTTAAGCTGGCCATAGATGGAGCAATTTTCTTTCCTGCAACCAAGAAAATTGCTTGATTCCCATCAACACAGTCACTGTTGATGGGGGCGTTCTCCTGGCAGTGGGGCAGGGGGAACCATCTTGGTCGGGAGAACAGAGTAATTACTGTTAGTGGCTATAATAGGCACTGGCAAGAATCGCGTGAAAAATCCAATGGGCTAGTTGTACCCAAGTTGATCAATCGATCAATTTGGGTACAATTAGCTGCCCATATATGGTTCGAATCTCTGCTCCCTGTTGAACTTGGTGTGATTCAAACCCTCTATGGCTGGCTTTACTTTGTTGAGTCTATGCACACATTTTCTTTTTGTACCAATACACTTGCTATTAGACCCCCCCTTTCACACTGAGACATTTTTCACGCGCTTTAGCGCTAAAAATAGCGCAAGTAAAGCACCTAAAAAACTCCCCCCACTCCACCCCAATGTGAAAGCCTGAGTGCTTTCACACTGGGCCAGTGCACTTGCAGAACAGGAAAAAAAGTCCTGCAAGCAGCATCTTTGGGGCGGTTGAATGAATGGACAGCGCTTCCAAAGCAGCTGAAAACCAATTCGGAAGCGCCAAGCTCTGGCGTTTTTAACTCCTTCTTAGGGGTTAAAAGCGCCCCGCTGCTGCCCAAATAGGGAAACCAAATTGCCTCTATAACAGCGGTAAAGCATCGCTAAAGCTAGCGGCGCTTTACCGCTACCACCCCCCACACCCCAGTGTGAAAGTAACCTTACTTAGCTTAAGCAGGCCATAGATGTTTGAATCTTGGACAGTTCTGCCGGGACCATCCAAGATTCTTATCTCGTATGGGCAGGCTGATTGTACCCAAGTTGATCATTCGATCAACGTGGGTACAATCAGCCTGTTGGATTTTTCATGGGATTATTGCCAGGGGCTATAGCTGCTAGCAATAATCAGCAATAATCTTCCGCCTCTCAATCTCAAGCACTGAAGACATTATCAGATTGTAGGTTGAATTTGCCATACTCAGAGTATATGTACAGACTCTGTGAAGATGGTGCCCCTAGCAGAAATTAACACAGTTTCTGTCTCTGCAAGATAACGATGCTGATCAAGTCATACAGCAATACTTTGTTTATTTATCATATTATGATATACAGTCTGTGATAAGGTAGAAGGACACAGCCCTATAATAAAATCCTTTCTACTTTTCTGCTGTTAAACAATGGGCATTTTTCTTCCATATAATGTATATACCCTATTATTCTAGATATAATTTACTACATAATTACTGTTTGATTCATTTTTTGACATTTCCAGGGTCCCAAAGGTCAGCCAGGTAAAGTGGGATTCATCGGTCCAATGGGTCAACCAGGATTACTTGTAAGTACATTAAAGACACAAGTCTGTTCTCTACAGCACAGAAGTGGAATAGGCTAAACATAAAGGGGATGAGTAGTGTTTTTAACTTTTTTTTTATATATTATAATCTAGATTTTAAAATAATAATAAAAAATATATATCTATATATATGCTTCCTATGAATATGTGTATTTGTATTCTTATATCCAATCAAAAATTTCAGCAATAGGCAACTTTTTACATTTTCCAGTTTATCCTTAACTGCTGCGTTGAAAAATGGCTGCTGTTTACAGAGTTCAATCATTCCAATTTACAAACAACTCTGCATCAGTCCAAGGACTTCTGTACAAGTGGCTCAATATAGAGTTTCTGTCAGAAAGAGACTAAAGGCAAACTGCTTCTGCTGTTCTCCCTTTGTAGAAAACTCATGCTGTGTGCGTCAGGGTGCTCCCTAATAAATAATAATTTGCTAATCAAACATTTGATATCAATAGGGAAAACAGATGTAAAATATCATTTTAAAATCATATAAACTTTAAAAAAAATTATACATTAAAGTATATCAAAATTATTATATTTTCCCTTTAAAACTATGACCAGCATACATTTAGATATCATCATATTAACAGAACTGAACGTGACAATGGAGCCAATGGAGGACGAGTGACAACAGTAAACATTGTGCTTTTCAATCTGTTCTAGAAAATGAAAGTTCTTGTAAAGGCTGAAGGGTTTTTACCCTCATGTATTATATGCAAAAGGTAAAAAACCTTCAGTATGTTACCAATCCAGTGATGTCCACAAGAGCGGCTCCTCTCCAATGTCTCTGTTTCCTCATTGGCTGAGACACAGTAGCAGGAGCCATTGGCTCCTACTGCTGTCACTCACAGCCAGTAAGCCAATGAGGAGATAGCAGGGGGCAGGGCCGAGCCCCGTTCTGTATGTCTTACACGAGTGCTCTCATAGCAAGTGGCATGCTATTGAGGCACTTGGAGAAGAGGAGGAGCCAGGAGCACTGGTAGGGGTCCCGAGAAAGATCAGAGGCTGCTCTGTGCAAAACCATTGCAAAGAGAAGGTAAGTATAAAATGTTTGTTATAATTTGTTTATTTTCTTAAAAAATAATGTAACCTTTAAAGCTTTAAAGTGATACTAAAGTCTCGTGTTTTTTTTTCATTTGAAAATAACAAACATATTATGTTTAAACATTAGTGGTTTTGCACAGAGCAGCCCAGATCCTCCTCTTCTCGGGTCCCTCTTCGGCGCTCCCAGTCCCTCCCCCCTACTGAGTGCCCCCACATCAAGCAGCTTGCTATGGGGACACCTGAGCCAAGCTGCTGCTCTGTGTGTCCATACAGACACAGACCCACAGCCCATCCCGATCCCCTTTCTCTTCTCATTGGCTCACTGGCTTTGATTGACAACAACGGGAGCCACTGATGCTTCACTGCTGTCTCAGGCAATCAGGAGGTCCCAGCCAGCCGAGTCTCTCGTGCAACATTGTTGGATCAAGATGGAGCTCAGGTAAGTATTAGTGGGGCTGAGGGGGGCTGAGGGGGGCTTCTTTACACAGAATGCTCTTTATCTTAATGCATAGAATGCATTAAGATTAAACAAAAAACCTCCTGCCTTTACGGCCCCTTTAATATCACTTCAAAGCCTTCTGCTTTGTGATATCAGGCCATATTATGAATGATTTAAAATAATTTGCAATCAGCAGAAACAGACAAGTTTTTTGTCTTCTTGTTACCTCTCAGCAGCCTGCAGACACATTTCTCCTTGTTTTGTTGCATCAGCCAATCACGTCCTCCAGGATCAATCTAGACCTAGCCAAGATGGCTGTCCCCTGCACAGGAGACATTCCATAGACGAACATTGCAAAGTGGTCTCCTTAAAGATGACTGCTGCACATCTGAATTAAGGAATATTCAGTTTATCCCTGTTCACACTGCAGAAGAATAATATAGCAACAACAAAGGAAGAAGTTCCACAGTAATTATCAGCTAAAGTCCAGGTTACAAGTGAATTAATCAACATGAACAAATTGATTGGTCATTATAGGGAAATGCACTTGACAAACCCTTTCTGAATAAGCCTGAGCATTTTAGTACTGAAGTTACAAGCAGAGCTACGGAAGAATATGCTAATGTATTTCCTTTATTTTAAAAGCCACTTTTCATGTTTACATAAAAAAAACTCACCCTCTGCCCCATCCAACCCAAATTCCTAAGGCCCCCACTACAGCTAAATTAAAAAAAATATAATCATACATACCTTTGATCCAGCAGCCTTCTGGTCAGCCACAGGTCACATATCCTTCCTCATTTTGTCTGGCAGCAGCGGTGGCATGTCCTTAATCCTGCTTTGAACAGCATTCATGTAATGAAATCTCATACAGTAGTACAGCAAGCTCAGACCATGATGATGGCTCTGGGGGGGGGGGGGATCTACAATGACCTGGGCTGAGAGGAGATGGGTTGAATGGTAATCAGCATAATTCAACCCACAAAACTGGCAACCTCTAGCTGCAGAAAGATATAAAATGGTGGAGGGGGTATGCAGCTCTGGGTGGAAGGTGATTATTGCTGCAAAATGTTTTTTTTATTTTTACATTTAATGAGCTACTTATTTTTATTTTATTTTTTGCACCTTTTATTAGCGCCAAGACTATGCACGCTAAAGTATTTTCATATTCTAAATAAGCAGTAAAAGCACTTTAAAACAAGTCTTTGCTTACCTCTGCAGCTATAGGCATTGTGGAATATTAATTTTCAAAATTTATACCAGAGGCACAGAAATCTTAGTTCTTTCCTATGGAGAGAAAATCTTGGCAGATGTTTCTAATCTCTGAGGAGCTTTGAAAATGAATTACCCCAGAGGAAAAGCAGCTTGAGCGGTGGGTGAGCGCTTGTTTTGAAGCTTTACTGCTTAAGAATATGTAAATAGTATAATATCCATAGTCTGGGCACAGGTGCAATTTGAGCATATGTAATCTTTTTTTATGTATAAAGGCAAAACGGACAAAATTTACAGTGGCAGAATAATGGGAACAGGCACCCGTTTAATAAAGCCCTTCTTACCTTATGGAATTGTTTTTACAGGGGCCACCAGGACCACCTGGATCACCAGGACCATCTGTAAGTTTTAACAGGCCAAATTTGTTGGCACCATATATTAAATTATATATCTGTTATACACTGCAGCATAACACTCACTAAGCAACTTATTAGAAACTCTATATTAGTAGTATAGTAGTAGGGCCTCTCTTTGCTTTCAGATAAGCCTATTTTATGTGATTCCAAATCCCAAAAACAAATCTGTCAGTTTGACACCAGGGTGGAGAACTAGAAAGTCGCACAGATGGTTACTAGCTGCAATGTTCAGAAAGGTTCTCCTAGCACAGGTCATTGTCTTTGAGGACTGAATAAGGTGTAGTGTCTTCATAAGATGGTTAATGTGACAATTCTGTATATATTTTACTATGAGCAACATTAGTGCATTTTAAGCCTAATAATGAGTAGATGGTTCATGAAAAACGTCTTTTGTGTAGCATTTAAAACACCTCTAAGGCAAGTTGCAAGACCCAAGGCTTTTACACATAATGACAATTGTTCTTCTTTACAATGGAACCATCCCTTTGTCATATTGCCAGATTATATGTGGGATGCTTCTATGAACTGAGGAATGTCACAGAAACCTTGAAATGTCAAAAAAATATTTGAGTCTGAAGAACGAAGCACTATACTGTATTAAAATACTGGAATCAAAAATAAGCTTTTATTCTTAATGTAAGATAGGTACTAGAGCAAATGCATTTCGGGGACCTCATGCCATCCCCTTCATCAGAGCTTAAAATATATGGAACCTACTGGTGTGGAATTAAAGCTGTTATTGAGAGAACTTGACATCAGCTGCTGAATGTTTCCAAGTTCCCTCTATGCAGAGTTGTAATAACAGTTTTGAGTCCATACCAGCGGGTCCATATAGTTTAAGCCCTGCTGAAGAGGATGATGTCAGGTACCTTAAACGCTTTGGCAGTAGCACCTATTATACATTGGGAATAAAACCTTATTTTGGCTCCAGTATTTCAATGCAGGGCTTTAATCTTCAGGCTTAAAAATCAAGTTTGTATTGCTGTCTGTGTCCCTGCTAGGTAAATGTACCCCTCTTTTCCTTCAGTTTGCCCTGGAGATCATTTTTACGTAGTCAAAAATCGATGGCACATCCAAAAATGTATAATTGTCACCATAACAAAAGGCAGGTATAAATATGCCAATGAAGACACTGGGGAGACTTACTAAAACTATAACACTCAGAATCTGATGCAGCTGTACATAATACCCCAATAAAGCTAACGTTAGCTTGTTCTCTTAAGCTTTCACAATAAGGCTGGGTTCACACTGGTAAGACATACGCTCCGACTTTGGGAGCATATGTCGCGTGATGTGTGTAAACCAGTGATTCCCTATGAGAGCCATCCTAACTGCTCCCACAAAAGTCGGTCCGACTTTGAAAAAGGTTCCTGCACTACTTTGGTCCGACTTTGGGCTTACTTCAGCCCATTGAATATCATTGAAGTCGGATAAAAGTCGGATTATCATCTTAACTGATCTGACTTTCACATGTGACTTGTGCTTTGAGGATCTTGAATGGGAACCCCATGCCAAAATTTAAAAAAAAATTGCGTGGGCCCCCCCAAGACCTTTCGTTCTGGTATGGATTCTAAGGGAACCCCCACGCCAAAATAATAAAAAAACAGTGTGGAGTCCCCTCCAAAATCCATACCAGACCCTTATCCAAGCATGCAGCCCGGCAGGACAGGAAAGGGGGCCGAGCGAGCCCCCCCTCCTGGACTATAAGAGGCCACATGCCCTCAATATGGGGGATGGGTGCTTTGGGGCAGGGGGGGCTCTGCGGCCTCCCCAACCCAAAGCACCTCGTCCCCATGCTGATGGGGACAAGGGCTTCTCCCCCCCCTTTCCTGACCTGCTGGGCTATGTACCCGGATAAGGGTCTGGTATGGATTTTGGGACGTACCCCATGCTGGTTTTTTTTATTTCCCCTTAAAATCCACACCAGACCGAAGGGTCTGGTATAGTCTGGGGGGACCCCACGCAATATTGTTTAAAATTAAGATTCATACCAGACTCAAAGAGCCTGGTATTGTTGGAATCAAAGTAGGATCCTGTTCATTCAAGTCGGATGGAAGTTGGACATGAAGTTACAGGAAAAAGACGGATCCACAGTTGTACGACTGTCGTGTCCTACCAATGTGAGCCCGGCCTCATCCTGAAAGTTGCCTGTTTTTTATGCACAGCTGCACCAGATTTTGCTCTCATTTTAGTGAATTAACCCCACAATGTTCTGGGGACAGCTGTCTAGGAGGGAAATTCCCACGCATTTTGGTTCTCCAAGGACAAACACTGAAGGAAAATTTCCCCAACTGGAAATAGGTAACAAAAAGTAAGCTGATGGGGTTTTAACCTTGTCCTACTCTTTCTAAAATGCCAAAAAAAAAAAATTTGCTTACACATACCCTATTAAGTACTACAAAGAAACAAATCAGTTACACAATAAGCTAAAAGACACATAAATAGCACCCTAGTAATACAGTACATATGGCTAAAAACAACATAGAAACAGAGATATAAAACTCACCAAACTTAAAAAATACATGTAATAATCTGGTAATAGCTATAGACACAAGAATAGCATTCTGACAATAATAGCAGTTATCATGACCACCATCTCTGTAATGTTACTGTAAAAATTGAAAAAATGATATCTGTGTGGGGTGAAACCCCATCCCCACAGAGATAGATATTG
>BLSH010316257.1:1229120-1254660 GCA_018402905.1 Glandirana rugosa | reverse complement strand
GACGTAGGGTAATCTGCACTAAAGGGAAACCCTCATAGAGTGTTTTTTACTATATAAACAACGTCCTCTACAGACTTTAGACTGAATATAGAATCACGTCTGAAGACCATTTTAGTCATTCGGTTAATGTGTTCGTCCTGTACTGTAAATACCCCCCGTAAGACGTGTGGACAACACATGTCTTGTAGAGATCCATCGGTATAACGCAACGTAAAATGACGTCTAATTTTTACTTTCCATTAAAAATTATTATTAGTTAATGTTATACTGAACACAAAGTAAACATATACGATTATTGGTTACAATTTTCAATTTCTTCAAGTCTACCATCCCATTCTTTCACAGGAGTAACAATACAGGTTCAAAGATGCTCTCAAATATAATCTGAGGTCCATGATTTTAAGCGGAACTCCACAAAATAGCATATAAAAAAAATATAGCATATACAAATGAAACACAAGTCATATTGTAATTGATTATTATTAAAAATTACCTTTCATTTTTAATCTGCAGTAAAATGCAACGCAATATGGCTACCTAGAGATGTTCTGTACACAACAGGTGTGCAGAATGCCCCCCATAAATGTCATGTCCTGCTTGTGTAATTGGCTTACTGATTTTACCAGAAGTCTGCACTAAGATATAAGTCAGATTTCAGACATCTCCTGCAACAAATATATCATTTTTTGTGAGATACTCCCAAAGGGAAATCACGTCTAATGGGATGCAGACCCTGAAATTTTCCTTATTAGATCCCTGCAAGTGCAGCAGCTGATTGATAATTATAAAGACACTCCCATTGGATTTACTTTCCATATGGACACAAACAAACAAACAGTGATTTCTTCAGAATAACAAAAGTAGGAATCTGCAAAAAATCCTTGTCATGTACATAGATCACCCAGAGGGGAGTGTGTTTGTTTCTACACAAAAGATGAGTTACTCTTTAAGGTTTTTCTATAGCCAAACCTTTTTTTAAGCTATGGATAGAGTGGGATACTGTTGCAACTTCTGTTGAGTTTTTATTGCTGTCTATGACTCCACTTTCTCTGTTCTGTTGATTACTTTTAATTGGACTTAAATTGATGGGGAATACAGAATTGTACCATTGTCACCAGAACAAGAAGTACGGCTAAATCATCTAATAAGGACACTTGTTCAGGAGACAATTCTAAGAAGAGAATTTCCCTAACTTTGGAGACATTTATACTCACTTGCCCTTACATCTCCAGGAGAGGAAGTAAAACTCTGCTATACTCTATCCAAAGTTAAAAAGAGAGGTTTTGGGTATACACATGAGCAAATGACTTTTAAATTATACTTAATTTATCTTCTTCTCCCTGCAAAATAGCAATTTTATCTTTTTTATTTTTTATCCTTCAAATTTTCAAATTAAAACATTGAATACACTGGCACCCCCTTTAAACTCTGACTCTTTAAGGTTCCTGGTAAATGTAACCTAATAAATAACACCTTAACATTGGTAGAGAGATCAAAAATGATTATGGTTCTGAAAGTATTAAAAATAAACTTCACTCTTCCCACCCCTGCCCTCTTACCTGTTATCAAGGCCTATCCTCAATTCACATACTTACCTGCCCAGGGGAACTAGTATTCTCCTGTGATCCACTGCACCTCTGCCATCCTTGTTTATAACATCATTGGGTGTCAACTGCCTCTTTTCAGTTCAGACAGCCCAGTCTCCTGATGAGGCATCCTAATCCGACCTTTCTCTGGCTGATGTGAATGGAAAGTGAAGCATCCTGAGATATGTGATTTACATTTCCCAGTAGGGTTCAGAGCTGTGGGGATGTCAGTATCACCTAGGAGAGGCAAAGGAAAGAAAAAAGTCAAGTGCACACAGAGGGTGAAGGTCTGATTTATAGCTAATGTGCAGATTTGTCATATGGAAAAATGTTAAAATTATTTTGTACCCATGTCAATTAACAAAAATAGAATTAAAAAAAAATAAAATTAAATAGAAAGTCACAGCAAGTGAACTAGGTTGTCAAGAAAAAATGTAAAACGTTGATGGTCATTTTCATGCTTGAGATATACATTCAGTTGTCACTGTACTTCCTCAACCTGTTTTTGAATGAATGAATTTCATAATAATCTGATCTTTATTTTTAGGGACCTGCTGGAAATGATGGTGCTGCTGGAGAAAAGGGAGAAAATGTAAGTGAAACATTTTTTTTTATCTGTATAGGTCTCCCCTTTCTAACACCGTGATGGTCAACTTGCAGATTATAAATTAAAGCCCCATCACTGATATGATGTCAGTGCCATTTTCTGTAGCATTGTATTTTGAGTCCAGGTCGACCTGATGATGCACACCCATGGGCTGTATCCCTGACAGTATGGGCTCCCTGGGAAGTGGACTAGTGCTGGAGAATAGAGGCAGATCAGAACAGAAAAAATACTATTGTGTTTATTTAATCAAAAAGTGCAGGGAGCAAAGTTCTAAAAGCATTATGCATTAGCCCTTGCAGCCAGTTAGAATTAATCTTGTTTTAGTGTGGCTTCCATGAATTGAATTCCAATGCTTTTTATAGATTTCTGAACCTTAGGGATTTCCATCTTGCAGTACCTATTATAACCCGTATGTGATATGGAAATAATTACCATGACTGGAAGACGAAATGTTAGGCTTATTTCTTTACTATGTTTTGTCTGCTTTTTCCAATACAATTTATCAGTAAACCAAAGGGAAGGGATGGAGCTTCAGTTCAGAAAATAAAAAAGGTCATATGTAAACTTTCTTTTCAATTATGAATGAATACATTTTAGCCAGTGGGATGATTAGCGGTATCAAGTCCTATGATCTTATTCACACTGACCGCTTTGAACTTTGTGTCCATTAAAGCTATAGCTTTGAAGCAGCTCACCCTGCTATATTAATACCCCATTCAGATTAGATTTTATTTGGAAAGTTTTGTTTAAATTGAATTTTCAGCTCAATCTTTGTTTTTTACATTTTTAATAGGGGTTGCCTGGACTCAATGGTAATCCTGGAATACCTGGCTTTAAAGGACTGAAGGTAAAAAAAAAAAGTTTATTTATATTTTATTTTCTAGAGGTTTCTGTCCAGTCTCAATGTATGTGAATTAAACCATACCAATAGACTGCAGTGCTGGTGAATTTCTCAGCCTAGCCTGTGTAATGCTCAGCTGAAAACATACGTGTTACTTAGCCTCCACTTTTTTTCCATTAGACTTCATGCACATGGGCGCATTTGCCCGTGCAGTGTAAACACACTGCATATTTTTAGTGCCGAAGATGCCCTGGTGCTGCGTACAGCCGCCCATAGACATGAATGGTTATGCATCGGTATTACCGTAAAGTAGTGCAGGTGCATAGCTTTAACATCCTGAAGTGTGCGTTCGAGACATTACGTCTCTTCTGTGTCCATGTGCTACTTTCCATTAATAGCAGCACAAACTTTTGTACAGCTGCCTTCACCCATTCGTATCTATGGGTGGCTGTATGCAGCTCCAAGACACCGGGGGCACCAGGAAGCATATGCTGCAAAGGCAAATGTGCCCATGTGCAAAAGGCCTTAGGTAGTATTTGTTATGTCTGTCTATAAAAACACATCTTCGACTGTCACCAGCATCACAATGCAACCAGCATAAACAATAAGCTCTAATTGTACATAACTATTTTAGCCAGGTCGTATTGATCATGGGTGGCACTTTGAATAGAATTAGTGAAAATGTTTGCAACCTGGAACGTTCTAGGCATAGCACATTTGAACCAAGCATGCTTTCAGAAAGGTAGTACTAAATAGGGGACATCATTTGTATAAATGTTTACTCACATCAGGGATTTCAGCTGATTATTGCAACCAATTAGGACCTAATGATCCACATTTCAGAGCAGAAATTTGTAAGCATTTTGAAGGTTTGCTACTTTGATGAATAGGATGTTATGTGCCTTTGTTTCTGTTGTGTTGCCTGGATTGTAAAATACATTTATGGTCTCGTCATACTAGGAGAGCTGACTTTGGAATCATAGTCAGTGGGTATAGACAGGTTATTATGAATGATTTAATTTGGAATACCGCATCAACCCACACAATTTCCACTGTGTCTGTGTGATTTATTATCAGGATATACCACATCCCATGAAATTCTATTTTAAAAGTTTATTACTGTCTAGGGTAAAGACACTTTTCAAAGGGAACTTTGCTTTGTGGGAATCCCCATCTGTTTTACAGACAAATCATAACTGCCTAAGCAAACAATTAGAACATTAGTCATGAGACGATCATCTATTGCCTAAAGCTGCAGAGTTCCTGTTCTCTGCTTACAACTGGCATCTCAGACAAACATATAACCTGTACACTGCTCTAAAGAATCAGTAGCTTTATATTAGAAACAGCTAACTAAAGAACAAAGCATGCACATAAAATGATTCACAGCCCATTATGTTAAAAAAGGATGTTAATTAGCGGAGTTGAGTATCTAAAGGTCCATAAATATATTAAACTTTAGGTAAACAAGTGTTTTGTATCATTCATAGATAAGTGTGTGTAACCATTTCTACATTAGTGCAGAAGCCCAAAAATGTAAAATGCAATTACATTTCATATAAATTTCATATAAATCTGTGGATATAGCAATCCTTAAATTAGACCGCTGAATCATAAGTCAGCTGTCCATAAATTTGCTCCAGCAGCCTCCAAACTGCTTTCAGTTGGAAGTATAACAAATATAAGGGTTGGACCCCCTGTCAAAAAAAGGTCTTTTTTTACTTTTTTTACTTTCTGAAAGCGAAAACTACTTTTTGTAGTGTATTTGTATTTTAGTGTCATGCGTATTATGAAATATTTTTTCTGTGGCAAAATGGAATAGGGAGAAGATGGTGAAAGAGGTGCTCCCGGTCCACCAACCTATGTTACAAGTCTTACAGCACAGAAAGGTAACTATGTTTAATGCTAACATCAAGAATGCACAGATAACATGCCACTATATTTACACCCATATAGGGTTGCTGCCTCATCACTTTAAAATGAACACATATGAATAACTCAGTTTGTGTGGCCGATGAAGTTAGTAATTTAACTTTAAACAAGACCACTATAGAGTGGACATTTCAGGGCAAAAACCCCTTAAATTAAAACAAATATAAAATAACACCTCGCATACACGGTGCGATTGTCTTACGACCGCACGTCCAACTTTTCCCAGAATCGGCTGTCTGTGATTTTGTCTAGCGTACTGACGGTAGTAAAGTTATCATTCGACAAATGAATATAGTGATGTGCTACGAGCGTATAAAGAGGAAGTTCAGTTGAATGTGAATTGTGAATTACGAACGCAAGGTTACACGACCGAACACTTCCAGGTCGTTCCTGGGTTCCGAGCATGCATGTTTGTACTTACAACTTTTGTTTGTCCAACTTCTGTACAGACGAGCCGAAAATCGGACGACACCTTGTCAGCAGACAAAAATTTTCTAGTCTGCTCATACAACTTTGGTTGCACGATAATTGAAAATCGGCTGTCGAATGGAGCATACTAACAGTCGGATTATCGGACGACAGGCTGTCGTACGACAATTTTGGGCTGATAATTGTACCGTGTATACAGGCCTTTACCCAATATGTCCCAGCAATCTCATGGTCCACAGAATGTTTCAGTGAGTAGCACATTATCTCAATGTAAGAAAGTCCAATTTTGCTCAAACTTTGAGCACCATTCCACATTGCTGCTTATACAATATACCAGCAGTCCCACAGCTGTATACAGTTGTATGCAAAAGTTTAGGAACCCCTGACAATTTCCATGATTGTCATTTATAAATATTTGGGTGTTTGGATCAGCAATTTCATTTTGATCTATCAAATAACTGAAGGACACAGTAATATTTCAGTAGTGAAATGAGGTTTATTGGATTAACAGAAAATGCGCAATATGCATCAAAATGTTGCATCAAACGTATGCATCAAACGTACGCATTCAAAAATTTGGGAACCCCAACAGAAAAATCACATCAATATTAAGTAGAGCCTCCTTTAGCAGAAATAACAGCCTCTAGACCAGGGGTGTCAAACTTGCGGCCCTCCAGCTGTTGCGAAACTACAAGTCCCATCATGCCTCTGCCTGTGGGAGCCATGCTTGTAATTGTCAGCCTTGCAATGCCTCTAGGGATTTGTAGTTCCGCAACAGCTGGAGAGCCGCCAGTTTGACACCTGTGCTCTAGACGCTTCCTATAGCCTGTAATGAGTGTCTGAATTCTGGATGAATGTATTTTGGACCATTCCTCTTACAAAACATCTCCAGTTCAGTTAGGTTTGTTGGTTGCCGAGCATGGACAGCCCGCTTCAAATCATCCCACAGATGTTCAATGATATTCAGGTCTGGTCTGTATATTGTTCCTATAGGAAAGAAATTGATGTGGTGTTATATTAGTAAATTGATTCAATCTGTGCCTTAACTGCATTTAATTGTCCATAGAGCCTGTGTAATTCATATGTTTACAATTTGAGGGGATTAAGGGGGCAACGCTACCCATCTATGGCAACACACTAACAAAGGATTTATCAAAAGTGAATCCTGATGTACGCTATGCTCAATGCCCAATGACATTACATTATTTAAAGTAGTTATAAACCCTCACATATACCCAGTGAAGTGAATAGCCTCAAATGATACACAGAGATGAAACAAATCCTCCTACATAAGTTTTAGGCTGGGTTCACACTAATGCAAATTGCATGCGGATTTCCCCGCATACAATTCGCATGACAGGAGGGTGTGACCGGCTCTCAATGGAGCCGGTTCACACATCTACGTGGTGACTGGGGAGCAAATTGCACAGAGGTCCTGTGCATCTATGACTCAGTTTCAGGTCCGAATTCAGCCAAAAATTTGTGTGAGATTCTTCCTTGAAACAGAGAACAGGGATGCACCGCACCCCTGCTGTAAGCCGTGTCTAAGTGTGAACCCAGCCTTACTTGTTTATCTGGGTTCTTCTTTTGTCTACAACCCTTGAAATGAGCACAATTGTGATAAAATCATTCTGCATCTGTGAGGAGTACAGGAGAGGGGTTGGAGATCTGCAGTTATAGCTCTCATACATTGTGTGAGAACTGATTGGAGGAAAGGAACACCCCCCCTCCACATAGGCAGAGGAACAAAGGAAAATTCAGAGCTGTGTTCTGAATAGACAAATTATGTGCTTATCTACCCTACACAAATGTATCTCATGTGTCCGGAAAACTTCTCAGAAGTGACTCATGCTGATAACAGAGGAACAAAGCACCAGAGAGAAAGGACACTTAGAGCTTTGGAGAGAGACAAGTAAACACTACAGATATATGTGCTAAGGCTGGTCGTGCATGGTTCGAATCTTAGCCAGTTCAGCAGAAACCAGCAAAGATGCAAACAGTTAATGGGCAGGCTGAATGTACCAAGTAGATCGATCGATCAACTTGGGTACAACCAGCCTGCCGGATTCTCTTACGATTATCGCTATCAAAAATCATAGTATCCTCACTGAAAACTGTACCAGACTCTTTTTAAAATCGTCCTGTAGCCGACCCGCACATATGTGAACTGGCGCTATAGAAAGTCGGTTTGGTTTACCTGTCATGCAAATGCGGTTCAAAGCGCATCTAATTCGCATACTTGAGCCAAGGCTAAAAATAGGTATCGGCGAGTATTGGAAAAAAGTATTGGCACTTGTACTCTGACTGAAAAAACTGAACCCAGTGCATTGTGATGAGATAATAGGAAGACAAGTTTTTTAAATGTAAATCTTATTGAAAAAATCAAGGGCCCATTTGATATAATTTACTGAAGGAATAGAGAATATTTACTCAAAAATTGTGTATTTACTTCAATTAGCCAATCATATGTAAAACACATGCACATGATTTAATATGTAATGTTACACTGATATTTGCTTTTCACGTCACTGGATAATTGATGTAAAAATTTAAACATTTTTAATGAAGAATCTCAACTTTTTTGTAGTAAATCTTCTTAGTTCTAAACCAGGGACAAAAAAGTGACCTTCCATTTAAACACACCTAATTACAAGGGTGGTTATGTAATAAACTTGCTCAGAAAACATTTATCCAGTGTCAGTATTGTATTGTATAAAGATAAGATTTTGCACCACATCCTAAAATATGCCCAAACGGAATGTACAGTGGTTTATTATAATCAATGTCTTTCTAAAGTGTATGTTACCCTAAAAATAAAAAATCCATATGTGTTTGATTAGTCATATACTTGTTTGTAAATATAGCCTGTAATTTACTTTGTAGGTTTCTGCTATATACCTGGGGATCCTACCAGTTCCCTGTCTGTCCTGTTTCAAACTGACTATGCTAAGCATGGAAGCAAATCTATACTGGCTTGGTCAGCTTGCCTCTCTGGGATCCCTGCAAGGATATGCAGAGCAGTTGTACAGCGTGCTTGTATCTTGTAGTCAGTTTTGTGCCACACCCCCAGGCCTACTATTAGGAGATACTGGATGCCATGCATTGTCCTGTATCTCCCAGTACTTAAAGCTGTCACGCCCCTTCCAGCCCTACAATGTTGATTTTCAGAGGCTCCAAGTGGAAGCCTCTCTGTCTTAAATTCAGTGCTCACAAATGGGAAAGTACCTTCCCCCTGGCAGCTAATAGCCACAAATAAATAAAAGAAAGAGTGTACATAGTAAAAAAGAAAAACAGATAAAAAAAACAATAAAATGTCTAAACATAAAAAAAATAAAAAGTTTAAACAAAGTATTGGTTTAAAGCAAGCTGTCTAGTGTTATAGTGATGCATTTAGACAGGGAAGCTATGGAGGAAGAAGCAATCATAACTGACAACATTTCTAGTGGTAAAAATGAATTGCTCTCAATCTGTTACTTGCTTACAGGAGAACAAGGAGATGCAGGATTTCCTGGTAATGTTGGTCTTGATGGAGAAACTGGAGAGAAAGGAAGCCCTGGCCTTCCGGGCTTAATGGGTTTACCCAGCCCTTTCCCAGGTAATTTGTGATGTGACATCATTGTATTGTGTTTTTCACTATTTTATTAAGTCACTGACTAAATATTCTTTCTTGCATAGGTCCTCCAGGATTTCCTGGATTGAGAGGGGAAAAAGGTCAAAAAGGATATGAAGGGAACCCAGGATTACCTGCTTTTCAAAAAGGAAGAGATGGAGAACCAGGAGAGCCTGGCCCAAGAGGACCCATTGGTTTTCCAGGGTATCCAGGTAAGTAGCAATTGTGTATTTAAGTCAAAAGAAAGGCAGAAACCTGCATTTGTAGCCATTAGTTTCTTACTAAAAGGGAATGACTTTACATTTCTTGCCAAGCAAGTCTTAAAGGAAATCTGTACTTTGAGAAATGGGGCTCTCATTGCTAAAATGCTCAGCAGTCATGGTGATCACTCGGCTTCAATACTTTCAGAGGTACTGACCTGTAGCTATTATGCACAAGGGTAAGGAGCTTTGACTTCACTCTGACAGTGATTCAGTACCGACATCAGAGGGTCAAAATCTCTGCTGGGCAACTTTTCCAGAAGCAGATCAGCAGTGGCAGCCACACTATTTATCTCAGCGCAAGTTTCTTTTACTATAGCATAAATATGTTTCTACAAATATACTAATATAGTGAGATCAGACCTATAACCTCCTTTTTATACCAGAGATTCATCTTGTTCTCGCTATCTTTGTTCCTCTCTCATTTATTAAATAAGAAGTATTTCGCACTTTTTAGTACAAAGAGGCAGTTTTACCTACATTCAGTTCCATTAGCAATGGAAAAAAGCTAATCTTGGAAATTAATTCTATTCAAATTACAGCTCACAGCTTCATATTGCCTTTTTAGGTGGGCGCATTGGAAGAAAAGGTGCTAAAGGATCCTCGGGAAATGATGGGTCAGATGGATATCCTGGCTTTGCTGGTTTAAAAGGACTTAAAGGTGATTATATTTATATTATTGTTATAAAGTGCATGTCCAATCGAGACTTATTTCCTTGGTTTTGCATAGAGTAGATAGGGGTAAGATCCTGTGTCAGATTTTTTACTGTTTCCCAGGGTTCTAAGATAATTACTCTAATTGTCTGCCCTGCTTACACTATTTCATCAGACAGGAAGCAATGGGAACCGCAACACAGATAGAAGAAAAAAATATTTTCTCTAGCTTGGAAAGGGAAGGCTAAAACACCTGTCTAGTTTTTATCTGGTTGTATCCCTGATTCACATTAAAATCTAACAGGGTTCTAATCTTTGCCTACTTCTTCCAAAACTAGAAGAAAATGTTGGCTTGATAAGCACGTTAAATAATTTTAATTTGGTCATGAAACATTAATATAGCTACTAATAAGTGATAAGTTCAAACAGCGCAGCAAATAATAATAAAAATATATAAACACAGCAGCTGAACACAAAAGGAAATTTATCAAAACCCCTCAGTTAATGTCCAAAGAATACAGAAAGTGCAGCGCTTGTGAACACTAGAACAGTCCTCTTGGTGCTTATCACCCCGTGTGCTTCAGTGAATCAGGCAAACACAAGTGATCAGGTGTCATAAATCCTCCACCAGCCACACTAAACGCTCACCTTCCCTATTGGGCTCTCATTACAAGAGCCAAATAGCGTGTAGAGAGACAATCAAACTCATGAGTGTAGATAGGGGGCACAGCATCTTCCTCTTCCAAACCACATCCACAACTCAAAATGAGCACCACTATCGCGGGTTCCCCTCACAGAATATCTCCAATAGAGGGATCCGTGGCTCAGCTCCCCGGAACATGAAAATGATAAGAATGCCAAATCTAGTGCTCACTGTATAAAAGGCAGTCTTTATTCATGTATAACATACAAAGGGTACTCACATTAAAAGGCACTTAAACCAAGTGCAAAGTGATACGAACACATCAGATGGTATGGACGCTCAGAGAGACATCCATGCTTGGAGACAACGGCGGCTGCGGATGACGTCACTTCCCTGTTCCGAACGCGTGTCGTTCCGACCGGAACTTCATGATGAAGTTCCGGTCGGAACGACACGCGTTCGGAACAGGGAAGTGACGTCATCCGCAGCCGCCGTTGTCTCCAAGCATGGATGTCTCTCTGAGCGTCCATACTATCTGATGTGTTCGTATCACTTTGCACTTGGTTTAAGTGCCTTTTAATGTGAGTACCCTTTGTATGTTATACAAGAATAAAGACTGCCTTTTATACAGTGAGCACTAGATTTGGCATTCTTATCATTTTCATGTTCCGGGGAGCTGAGCCACGGATCCCTCTATTGGAGATATTCTGTGAGGGGAACCCACGATAGTGGTGCTCATTTTGAGTTGTGGATGTGGTTTGGAAGAGGAAGATGCTGTGCCCCCTATCTACACTCATGAGTTTGATTGTCTCTCTACACGCTATTTGGCTCTTGTAATGAGAGCCCAATAGGGAAGGTGAGCGTTTAGTGTGGCTGGTGGAGGATTTATGACACCTGATCACTTGTGTTTGCCTGATTCACTGAAGCACACGGGGTGATAAGCACCAAGAGGACTGTTCTAGTGTTCACAAGCGCTGCACTTTCTGTATTCTTTGGACATTAATATAGCTACTGCAATTCATTATTTTTTTGGTGCATTAATATGTACAGTATCTCACAAGAGTACACCACTCACATTTTTCTAAATATTTTATTATATCTTTTCATGTGAAAACACTGAAGAAATGACACTTTGCTACAATGTAAAGTAGTGAGAGTACAGCTTGCATAACAGTGTAAATTTGCTGTCCCCTCAAAATAACTCAACACACAGCCATTAATGTCTAAACCGCTGGCAACAAAAGCGAGTACACCCCTAAGTGAAAATATCCAAATTGGGCCCAATTAGCCATTTTTCCTCCCCGGTGTCATGTGACTCATTATTGTTGCAAGGTCTCAGGTGTGAATGGGGAGCAGGTGTGTTAATTTTTGGGTTATCGCTCTCAATCTCTCGTGCTGGTCCCTGGAAGTTCAACATGGCACCTCATGGCAAAGAACTCTCTGAGGATCTGAAAAAAAGAATTGTTGCTATACATAAAGATGGCCTAGGCTATAAGAAGATTGCCAAGACCCTGAAACTGAGCTGCAACACAGTGGCCAAGACCATACAGCGGTTTAACAGGACAGGTTCCACTCAGAACAGGCCTTGCCATGGTCAACCAAAGAAGTTGAGTGCACATGCTAAGCGTCATATCCAGAGGTTGTCTTTGGGAAATAGATATATGAGTGCTAACAGCATTGTTGCAGAGGTGCAAGGGGTGCGGGGTTCAGCCTGTCGGTCCTCAGACCATACGCCGCACTGCATCAAATTGGTCTGCATGGCTGTCGTCCCAGAAGGAAGCCTCTTCTAAAGATGATGCACAAGAAAACCCGCAAACAGTTTGCTAAAGACAAGCAGACTAAGGACATGGATTACTGGAACCATGTCCTGTGGTCTGATGAGACCAAGATAAACTTATTTGGTTCAGATGCGTGTGTGGCGGCAACCAGGTGAGGAGTACAAAGACAAGTGTGTCTTGCCTACAGTCAAGCATGGTGGTGGGAGTTTTCATGGTCTGGGGCTGCATGATTGCTGCCGGCACTGGGGAGCTACAGTTCATTGAGGGAACCATGAATGCCAACATGTACTGTGACAACCTGAAGCAGAGCATGAGCCCCTCCCTTCAGAGACTAGGCCGCAGGGCAGTATTCCAATATGATAATGACCTCAAACACACCTCCAAGATGGCCACTGTCTTGCTAATGAAGCTGATGGTAAAGGTGATGGACTGGCCAAGCATGTATCCAGACCTAAACCCTATTGAGCATCTGTGGGGCATCCTCAAATGGAAGGCGGAGGAGCACAAGGTCTCTAATATTCACCAGCTTCGTGATGTTGTCATGGAGGAGTGGAAGAGGATTCCAGTGGCAACCTGTGAAGCTCTGGTGAACTCCATGCCCAAGAGGGTTAAGGCAGTGCTGGAAAATAATGGTGACCACACAAAATATTGACACTTTGGGCCCAATCTGGACATTTTCATTATACTCACTTTTGTTGCCAGCGGTTTAGACGTTAATGGCTGTGTGTTGAGTTATTTTGAGGGGACAGCAAATTTACACTGTTATACAAGCTGTACACTCACTACTTTACATTGTAGCAAATGTAATTTCTTCAGTGTTGTCACATGAAAAGATATATTAAAATATTTACAAAAATGTGAGGGGTGTACTCACTTTTGTGAGCTACTGTATATACTGTCATGACCATATTTGGTCAATGATATCTCTCAGCATCTCCTCTGTTGTGTTTACATTGCAGCTGAGGCGGAAGTTCCAGTGGGTACACCTGTAAGTGCTAACACATAATATCTTTTTTTAAATGCTACTAATCTAAACCATCACTGTTGCAAATTAGATATCATTTTATGAAGTCTTATCTTGTTATTATGGTTGAATATATTTTTATTCATAGAAAAAGTTTCATAATTACAACAATAGAAAAGCATATAAACAGTCCCTGTTAATTATTATGCATTTCGGATACCACTGCTGCTTCTGATCAAACATGCATGAAGAAGTATGAGTTAGTATCCCTCTCTTGAGTCCCAGGGAAGCCTGGGATAGGAGAACAGAGTAATGAAACAGGGCTTATCAGAATCAGATGGGGAAAAGCCTTCTGACAAGTCACCTTTTATTAATTGACCATGGGCCCCTCCTCCCCCCCGCGGGCCCAGTGGGAGAAGGATAGTAGATGAGGAAACAAGACTAAAAGAGTAGATGGGAGAATGAAGTAGAGCTATCATAGTAGAGGGGAGAGAAGGAAGAAGGAGGGAGGGAGAGGGGGGTAAGGGGACGGGGCGACGAGCTCCCCCAACAGTCTTGCAACAGTTTGAATGAAGGGGTGTTACCTCAAAGGTACCTGAAGGGGAATCAAATTGTTCATGCTAATGGAGGGGGAGGTTATGATGAGAGTCGAGACTTAAGTTTGTCAGAGGTGGAATAATGGATCCAAATTGTCCATAAGACCTTGAATTTATCCCAAGTATCATGTTTCCGGACCTCCAATTCCTCCATCAGCATGATGTCATTCATTTCACTTACCCATTTAGAGAAAGGGGGAGGGGTGGAGACCTTCCAAAATCTGGAAATAAGTGGTCTACCTGCTGTGAGAAAAAAATCGCAGAAGGTTGGATTTTTGTGATTTAACCAAACCTGGTAGAATAGATAATAAGGCAATGGAGGAACTAGGGGATATAGGGTCGTCATATATATCTGTGTACGTCTGGAATATTTGGGTCCAGAAAGGTTTAATGAGAGAACAGTCCCATCAGACATGCACAAAGGTTCCCTTCTCTCGATTACATCTCCAGCATATATCCGTGGATGATGGAAAAAAAGGTGTGTAGTAGTGGGCACATAATACCACCTAGATATCACTTTATAATTTTTCTCCTGACCAGAGCTGGAGACCGAGAACTTGTGCGTAAATAGAAAGGCCTTCTGCCAGTCCACTTCCGCTATCTCCGTCCCCAATGACTCAGACCAAATCCTAGTATATGTGGGCAGCTTTCCATTAACATTGGTTTGGATGATTTTATAGAGTTCAGAGAGCGAATGGAGAGGAACCTCATGCAGGGTACATAGGTGTTCATAAGTTTTAAGAGTTCTATGAGTTTGCTTAGTGGCATGTAAAGTCTTACAGAAAGAGTTAAGGTGGAATCTGGTTAGCCAGGACATCCTGGTGCGCTCAGTGAAGGAGCACACTATGAAGTCCCCAGTTGATTGGTGGACATATTGTCGTGCCGTGGGCCATGATGTTCTATCGTAAGCGGCGAAGTGGTCTAACAAAGGAGAAAACGGGATCGGGTCTGAGGATAGGGCATATTTATCTTGTCTCTTATACCATAGTTGCAAAGCGGACATGGTCAAAGGAGATAGAGTATGGAGTTTTTTATAGTGAGGATCATTACCCCAAAGGAGGGCGCGAAGGTCCATGGGTGACATGTCCTGTTCCACTATTATGGAGAGTTTAAGTGATGGCCGTGGGAACCATTCTAAGAGCCCAGAAAGTATAGCAGCTGAATAATAAATGTCAAAGTCTGGGAGTCCCAGCCCTCCCATCAACCTAGGTTGTCACAAAAGCTGGTGTTTGAGTCTGGGATGTTTCCCTTGCCAGACTAAGGACTTGAGATTGCGAAAGAATGACATTGGGAGGATGATGGGGAGGGTCTGAAACAAATACAGAAGTTTCGGAAGAATGTCCATTTTCAGGACATTTATACAACCGAACAAGGAAAGGTTTAGATCCACACGTGATTCTGTTAAACGTCTGATTTTAGTTAAGAGGGGACTGTAATTGAGGGAGTAAATGTCAGAGAAACGGGTCGGTATGGCAGTATCTAGATACGTAATTGCCCTCGGTTTCCATTGAAACTGGTAGTCAGCTTGGAGAAGACTGAGCGTGTGCTGCAAGAGTGATTAAGGGCTTCTGTTTTGGATAGGTTCAATTGGTAATTGCTAAACCTCGCGAACCTACAAATTTCTTTTAATATGCAGGGTATACTAATGAGGGGTTGTGTAACATATAGTAAGAGCTCATCCACATAAAGTGTGATTTTACTATGCACAGAGGGGGTATGAATACCATGGATTGCCGGATTCGCTCGAAGAGCCTGGGCTAGGTGTTCGATCGTCAATGCAAATAGGAGGGGTGACAAAGGACACCCCTGCCTAGTACCGTTCGCAATTGTTAGTTGAGAGGATTGGGTGCCATTAACGAGTACTGAGGCTGTGGGGGATGAGTATACTGCCATAATACGGCCAAGCATCTTAGAGCCATGGCCAATCTGGGCTAACGTATGATGCAGAAATATCCAACTTACCCTATCAAATGCTTTCTCACACGATAGGAGACATGCTGGTATCTGCGCGTGTGAAATCAGGTGGAGAGTTTTTGTGGTGTTGAAAGCCCACCTGATCTCCATGAATGAGGGAAGGTAATAAGGGTGGCAATCGATTAGCTAAAATCTTAGTGTACAATTTGAGATCTAAATTTAATAAAGAGATTGGCCTGTAGTTACTACAGAGGGATGGATCTTTCCCTGGTTTGGGAATTACAGCTATCTGGGCTATAAGTTTGGATGAGAATGGGACGCAGGCATCACCTATTGAGTTGAAGGCAGTCTCTAGAATTGGTGCAAGCTGAGGGGCAAACGTTTTGAAGAAGTGGGCCGTAAGGCCATCAGGGCCTTGGCTCTTCCCATTTTTAAGGACCTTAATGACCTGCAGAAATTTCGTGTCAGTGAGAGGGACTTCTGAGTCCTCCGCATCTTGAGCAGGAATAGCAGGCAAAGCCGTTTCCTGGATGTAAGCGAGTAGGTCCGACTGTTTCTGCCAGTCGGGAGACATGTCTCTTACCAAAGTGGACTGTGGGAGGTTGTACACCTCTTGGGAACCCAAGTAGAGGTGAATGGGAGCGTAGTCAGACCATAGCGTCATCCCTATTGTAGCGTCAGGTTTAGAGTCTAAGAGGGTATGAGATATCAAAATATAATCTATCCTACTATAGGAGGAGTGTGCTGGAGAATAATATGAGAAGTCCCTGCCTGAAGGGTTCAAAACTCGCCATACATCCACTAAGGAGGGGTCTGCCAGTAACGTACAGATTTTAGTCAAGTAAGTTGGGGACAAGGAAGACTTACCAGACGATGTGTCCAAACGAGGGATCAAAGCACAATTCAGGTCTCTACCCATGATTATGTTAATGGCACCGAACTTGCAAAGCTTGGATGTCATCGAGAGAAGGAATCCCAATTGGTTCTGGTTAGGGAAATAAACATTAATGATCGTGTATATAATCTGAGAGTACCTTATCTTCAGAAAAATATATCTACCCAGAGGGTCAATCATTGAATCTAAGATTTCAGGAGAAAAAGAGGCATGGAAGGCTATGGATACTCATTTTGAGGGATTGGTACTGTGAAACCAGGTTGGATAATGTCGAAGTGGAAGTTTTGGGATAGTGTCAGCCCTAAAGTGTGTAACCTGCAACAGTAGGATTTGCGTACGCAATTTGTGAAAGTGATACAAGATCTGACTCCTTTTTTCTGGGGTGTTGAATCCCCTACAATTTAGGGTGGAAATGTGTACATAGTGGTTAGGACTCATTCCCAAGGCTCTAAGTGGTAAGAGCGAAAATGTGTATTGGGAAAGCTTGTCGCGCCCGTCAAAAGGAAGGGTAAATTAGGGAAAAGGGGGGTGAGTGGAGAAAAGGGGAAGATATACTGCAGAATATATAGAGAATAAGAGAGGAAAAGACTTGAGTGTGTGCTCCGAGGCAAGAAACCTGTGGGTGGGTCAGTGAGAGTCTCCATGTGTATCCACCAGGTGGCACTCAAGACATTAATAAGATAATAACACCTAGAAAACTCATAAGCATGGTTATTCCTATACAGTGAATTGTAACAAAGGCCCCTAGTAGAGTATCTAGGGGAAGAAAAGAAGAACAACTAAAAAGACCTTAAGGGTCTATTATTCAAAATAACTAAGCATATGCCAAAAAGGACCACCATGGGTGCCAGGAATCCTAAAGTGGGGTACAGACTGGTACACAGGGTGGCCCCCACAGATCAGCTAATATAAATCATAGACTTATAAGTATCATAATGTAACGGCTTGGCCCCAGGACCTCAAACAGTCTACAGATATCCAATTTTTGCTCAAGAATGGTATCAAGGCTGTGGGCCAAAGTCAGCACAGTTCTCCGGCCTACAAGGAGAGAAAAAATATCAGCACCAACGGAACTGAAAACAGTGAGAATTCAGCAGGTGGGGCAACTAGAACATTCGAGGCCCAGTACAGCAGGAAATTGTGTAGATCAAAATAGAAACATGGGATTCACTGCCCTGGGGGGCACACACACACCTGTTTGAGCCAACAGAGGTAGCTTGGGTAGCTAAATGAACCATGAATGGGGAAAACAGGTCTCAAAATGAGTAAGGTGTACTGTTAAGTACAGTGAGGTGTATGTGAAAGCCCACAAAGTTATCAGTCAGAGTTCATCCCTCAGAGGCATTACACGTCTTCAATCTGGACCTTTTCTTCTTCCCTCTCGAATGTGGCTGCCATCCGTGGTTGATAGGGAGACCAGCATTGGGTACAGGTAGAGACCAGCCCGGGATATGCATCTGAGGTAAATCAAAAGTTCCCAGAAAGTTGGGGAGGTCTCCTAGAGTGTGGAAGACCGCGGTTTTGCCTTCATGGGTTGCAGACAGCTGAAGTATTTAACCTGCTTATCGGACAGAGCTTTTGTAAGGGGTTTTAGCAAGCGTCCCATGTCCATAGTTAACTTGGACAGGTCAGGGAGTAAAACAATTTGAGAGTCATTGAACTGCATGATGTCTTGCTTACGTGCAGCTTGCATGATATCTGCTTTAATGGAAAAGAAGTGAACCCTACAGATGACGTCTCTAGGGTACGCTGTGTTTGGGTTCTGGGGGGCCTAAAGCCCTGTGCACTCTGTCCAGTTCCAGTGGGTCATCTTTAGGTTTCTGCAAAAGCTCATTAAAAATGGCTTTGACCGCTGAGGGGAGGTCCGCTGATGATCCCATTTCTGGAAGGCCCCATATGCGAATATTATTTCTGCGGGCTCTATTTTCTTGATCATCCTGATGTAGCATAAAGTGCTGGATTTGGGCTGTGTATTCATGTAAAACTGCTTCATGGTTATTAACAGCTGCGATTGTGTCATCCATGGTTTGCTCAGCTGCCTTCCCTTCAGAGATTCAGAGATTTCTTGCTTATAGGAAAGCTCTAGTCTCTGGACATAGGCCTCCAAATCATGGCGCGTGTGGAGGGCCTTGATGTAGGCCTCCATGTCCCAGGTGGAGCCGGAATGCTGAGAGTCCGGAGAATGACAACCAGACCTGAAGGAGCCATGCTCAGAGTCGGACGGTGACCGAGCCCACTGCCTGGCCCTCATCTGTGATGAGAAGAACGGGGGACTCACCCATTGCAAGCATGAGTGGCGTGTACTGGAGCGGGCCAGCGCCATCTTGGGAGGAGAGGGGCCGTTCTGCGTTTGGCCCAAGCGGGCAAAAAATCTGCCGATTTCACCAGCGGTTTGCTGCCTCGGGGCCTTGTGGGGGTCCCTCTTGCCTTTCCCCCCCATTACCAGTGTGTTCGCTGTGTCTGGAGCCGCCGAAGTGATCCGTGCCGATGAGAGCCGCGTCTGCTCACTCCATACGCCAGGCAACCCCCCCTTATCTTGTTATTTTGATCCATGTGCATTGCAGCCATCTGTAAATAACACAGTTTTGTGTGATATCCTGGTAAGCGTTTTCTTAGAACAGAACAGATATCTTTTACACATGCACAGAGTGCGCCAGTTGTGCCTGGGCACACCCTAATCACCCCATGTGTATTAGCATGATTGCTCTGTGTGCTGGCAGGAAGATGGGAAAGACTTCCCTCTTACCAGCTCTGCCATAAGAGAAGTGTTTACACACTTCAGTTTCACTGTTCCAGCAGAGTTCGATGTGGCAGGGTCATATATATGTAGACACACAGAAACATGTGGGTTTGAGCTTTAAGGTGCACAACCTATTGCAATAGGCTGTGCACACCTTTGTACACATGCATATTCAAAGTTCAGAGCAGTGAAAATTAAAAATTATATTCTTGATTGGTAACAGAGATTGGCAATGTACAGCACATAAACAAACAAATGAAATAATCCAAAAATGTAAAAATTGAGTACTACTCCACAGTAGCGCAACCAAACAAATAAAATACAATTTGAAAGAATAAATAGTAATCAAAAAATTAAAATTCTAAATGAGGAAAAACATGTGATCATATAAAGTCCTCAAAGTGAAAGTCCATATCTGTGTGTTGCATCACTGTGATATAGTGCCAGTTTCCCAAAGGAATATAACTCACCAGATCCAAACACCCCCATTCTCATGACTGCACAAAATTGCATATTATATTATGGTAGCTCGCAAGACTCCACATCACTTCTCCGCCCTTCTTATATCAGAAGCTCTTCTCCACTGTTGAAATTCAGTGTTCTTGTAACTTCTGGTATACTGAACTGAAATCTCAAACAATCTTATCCGCTTGCAAATCCCACATTTCAAAGGGTGTTGAACGTTTGCTCAGTTTTTACACTTTTGGATTATATCACTTGTTTGCTTATCACTATATTTGTAATATCTGTTTAATATTTTAATCATGTATTGTGCGCGGAGGAACACACATATATATAATGTATAGAACATAAATGCCACATTAAAGCTTCTCATTACAAATAGATTTTATTGATAAATTGTGTACACATTATAGTATACACGTGTTACTTTTCTGCTGCTAATAAGTTCATGATTTTGTATTTTTTGTCCTCACACTTTACATATATTCCAGGTGACCAGGGAGAATGCAAATGTTCGACTGATGATGAAGCTACAAAGGGACCTGCTGGGGATCCAGGCCCCATAGGCTATGCTGGCCTTCCTGGTGAAATTGGTAGTAAAGGTGAAAAAGGAGACAGAGGAGGTCCTGGTCTTCCAGGTGCTCCTGGTATTAAGGTGAGACATTTTATGTGATGTTATATAATCTAATACTTCCAAATCAAGCTTATACTGTATAGTTGAACATATCAGTCAAAAGCAGTCTTTCAAAGATATATGTGTATTTTCAACAGAATTGTCCCATCAAGGCATGTGCCAAAAATAATTATCGATCCAGTACATATAACATTATCTTTGTTAATCAACCCAGTTGTATAATTTCTTACATGCATATATTATACTGTATCAAGTATTATATCATAGTACTGCTTGCAAAGTGAAACACATATATATGCTCAATCTTAGAGTATGGCTGTCAATCAACCTTATTATTATTATACAGGATTATTATACAGGATTTATATAGTGCCAACAGTTTGCGCAGTGCTGTACAACATGAAGGCAGACAGTACAGTTACAATACAATTCAATACAGGAGGAATCAGAGGGCTCTGCTCATTAAA
Source organism: Glandirana rugosa (assembly GCA_018402905.1). Classification (NCBI taxonomy): domain Eukaryota; kingdom Metazoa; phylum Chordata; class Amphibia; order Anura; family Ranidae; genus Glandirana; species Glandirana rugosa. Next base: position 1,233,648 of record BLSH010316257.1, on the reverse strand, counting down.
GTTTACAATCTATGAGATTATGGATTAGGATTATGAACTGACTCCCACTGGAAACATATGATATTAGGGTCTTGGGTATCAGAAAACCAATCTTGTTATCATTATAAGCATTCAAGCTTATATAATCAGTATGAGTAATCCATCACATATAGGCCACATCTCCAGCCTCCGTTAACTTGAGTCGCCAGCAAAGTGTGCATATAGTGGCTTAGGTACAAAAACCCTTTGTCAGGTTTTTTTGGCTATCTTTTGTCCTCATTTTGAAAACTTACCCTCACTTCCTGTCTAGGTAACCACAAAGGAAGTGAGGGAATATCTCCCCAGTGGGGCTGGAATTACTTTTTTTATCTTCACTTCCTAGGTATACTTTAGTGTTCCCTACTGACACTGTTGACATATTAGATTAAATCCATGCATCAAGTTAGTAGACGTCAGTGGGATGTAAGTTTCTTGAAGTCTTTTAACTATATTTTTTAATACTTATATGGTATGTTTTTATATGTTATTTCTTGATCCATACATTTTGAGCAAATGTCTCTTAGTTTCATTTTTGGATTTAGTTCTATAGTAAAAATAAAAAGGTATATGGTCTATAAAACAGCCCAGTATACCACAAATTGCAAAACCTTGACAGTGAAGCAGTACTATGTTAGCTGTAAAAAAGGAAATACAGTATATCCATCTGCATGCCATGTCACATAATGAAAAGTGAATCATTTTAACATATCTTTATGAAACCATTTTGTAAGTAACTGATATTATCTGCTCAAAGGGGCTTCCAGGCTTTAATGGTCTTCCTGGTCCAGTGGGAGAGAAAGGAGACAGGGTAATCGCTACCGAAAAAGGTAATTCTTCCTTTCAAAATTCACTCTACCTTATTAAAGGAAATCATTGGTCACAGCATATACAGTACTTTTATTTTATAACATCCGCATTGTAATAGCAATACAAGCAATAGTTATATTTGACAATTCAATTTAAACTTCTCTTTAATCCTAACTTAATCTCCTTTCGTGTTGTGATTGCTGCATCTCTGCTAGCCATCTCTTTCTACCAATTCCTGGATCCCTGCATGCTTTCCAGTTGTCGTCTGCTCATTCCCTTGGTTTACTTTCGATTCCTAGGGACTACATATCCCATTGTACATTGCTGCCAGAAAGCTGTGTTTCCTGTTCTGATTCTGCCCCATGAAACTCTCATCACATCTGAAGTTCATAAGGAAGGCTCTCTGAATTCTGTGACACAGCAGTGAAAAAAACCATAAGGCATAGTGAATACGTGTCACAGAATTCAAGGAAATAAATGTGTGGAGATCTTCACAAAGTAAGTTTAGAAACGTCAGGATTATTCACAATAAGACGATTAAGCTATAAAGAATTGAAATACAACATGGAATTTGATATATGATTTTGTATTTTATCATAGATACACTTTAACCCGATAACCACGTACTCCTCTGGTCATATGATCCCTAGGCAATCAATTTACAGCGATAAGTGAAAGGAAATCATATATGAATTCTGCTAGCACATGCAAATAGGAAGCCAGGGAGATGGAAAATGCATTTTAGACTACTCTTGGCTACACCCTACATAGTCATTGCTGATACAGTTGTATAATTGATGTCACAGGGCCGTTTAAACAATATTTTTTTTTATTCATTGACATGACTGTGCTGCACAAAGTTAAAGCTGCTTTATTATCAAGGCAACCACTGATTTGCTATTAATTCCCATATTATCCTTTACTAGAAATCTAAATGTGGTATGATATACTGACTATCCTGTAAGAGTATAATGCTGGTAAACCATCACGGCTATTACCTTTGCAATCTTTCCCATAGTTCTCTGTTAGTGAAAACATGACAGGGGTGGAGGTGTTGCTGTTGAATCACTAGCATCCATCATACAGAAGGACAAGGCTGTTTAACCAATTTGCCTACTACTACCGGTACAGGCGGTCCCCTAGTTACAAACATCCGATTTACAAATGACTCCTACTTACAAACAGAGGGAGACAACAGGAAGTGAGAGTAAATCTCCCCCTAGGAAGGGAATTCACTCCTGTAAGAGTTATCATGGGAAAAAGGTGTCGCCACTGATGCTTTATCACCAAGGTTTGTTTCCACAACAACCCAAAATTTTCACAATTCTATTTTCCTAGGGACAGAAAGTGAGGTGACATCTTCTGAACAGGCGCACAGACCGCAAAACAAAATTTACAGGGGTGTTACCTCTTCCGTATGCTTTCCAAAAAAATGATTGTTTTGGCTGAAGCTACCCTTAAAAAATTTACCTGTTCTGACTTACAAACAAATTCAACTTAAGAGCAAACCTACAGACCCTATCTTGTTTGTAACCCAGGGACTGCCTGTATTGAACATGAAGCTAGTACTGGTAGCATCAGCAGCTCAACGCTAGTTACTTTTTTAAGCCACTGAAACACTCAGAACAGACTGTCAGGATAATGCCTAAAAAGGGTTCTTATTTAATGAATGAACTAAGAAACCCCTGCTCTTTTGACCACCATGTTTACATTTCCTGCAGATCAGCCTATTCATATCAATGCGTGGAGCCAATGTGCATATTATTGGAAGATGCATTGCTGCATTGTGTTATGTCATTGTCCACAGTATAGCAGATTTGTTCACCCATCTCTCCAGCTGGTGGACAGTTAAACAAACACCAATGAATTAAAGCCCAATTGTAGCCAACCTAAAATAGTGTAGAGGCTTGTAGCATTGTTCTACAAGCTTCATTTGTCCTTACAGTTTAATCCCAGCACCAGCCACAAATCTGCTCCTCAGCAAGGTTTGTTGATTGGTGTTCTGTAGTGCTGACATGTCATAGCACTGTACGGATACAACTGCTCTGACACAGAGAGCAGCAATATATACATGTGCTAGAAGAAGCAACAGCACTGTAGGGAATGATGCTAGGCAGTTGAAGCTTGTCATACAACGTTACCAATAAGTATTGTCACCATAGAACAGGAAGTAAAATCAGTGTTGCGCACCTCTGCGCTGTCTGAATGGAATGAAGTATTGTGAAAATGACAAAATAGTTGAATATAATTTGAACTAATATAAATGTTATTAATGGGTGTGTGGGTTGCTGCAGCCCCTGTTGTGTTCCCACAATAAAATTAAATTAAAGCGTGATATAGGGTTGCTCAGCCTTGCAAATATGCAATTCAACCTCAATAGCGTTAAGACAGTAAATACATAAAATACATTGGTGCAAAGTCAATATATAAATTCCTCATTAAAGTCCACTATGAAGTGTAAATGCTAATAGTGAATTCAGTGGGGTCATTAACAAGCAAAAATTAAAGTGTAACTAAAGGCAAACTTTTTTTTTTTTTTTTAGTTTTAGACAGAGTGGAGAGGGATTGGAGCCCCTGTCAGTTTTTATTGCTGTCTGTGCCCCTGTTAATGAGATTCACCCTCTATATTTGTCCTGTTTACCATTATCATTGAAAGTGAAAGTAAAAAGAAAACCCCAATTTTTGGGTTGTCCCCAGAAAAGTAATAGATGGGAAATCTTTCAATGGGGACACTAGTTCTGGTGAGCTAGGGGTCCCCAAAAAATTAATTTAATTTGCAGAGATATCCTCTCACTTCCTGTTTGGTTATGGGACCGGAAGTGAAGGGCATCTCTGCAATGGGACAGAGATGGCGAAAAAAAATCTCACAGGGGTTATAACCCTCACCTTACTCTATCCAAAATGGAAAAAAAAAAGTTTGCCCATAGTTCTACAGGGTGGGCCATTTATATGGATACACCTTAATAAAATGGGAATGGTTGGTGATATTAACTTCCTGTTTGTGGCACATTAGTATATGTGAGGGGGGAAACTTTTCAAGATGGGTGGTGACGTGGCGGCCATTTTGAAGTCGGCCATTTTGAATCCAACGTTTGTTTTTTCAATAGGAAGAGGGTCATGTGACACATCAAACGTATTGGGAATTTCACAAGAAAAACAATGGTGTGCTTGGTTTTAACGTAACTTTATTCTTTCATGAGTTATTTACAAGTTTCTGACCACTTACAAAATGTGTTCAATGTGCTGCCCATTGTGTTGGATTGTCAATGCAACCCTCTTCTCCCACTCTTCACACACTGATAGCAACACAGCAAGAGAAATGCTAGCACAGGCTTCCAGTATCCGTAGTTTCAGGTGCTGCACATCTCGTATCTTCACAGCATAGACAATTGCCTTCAGGTGACCCCAAAGATAAAAGTCTAAGGGGGTCAGATCGGGAGACCTTGGGGGCCATTCAACTGGCCCACGACGACCAATCCACTTTCCAGGAAACTGTTCATCTAGGAATGCTCGGACCTGACACCCATAATGTGGTGGTGCACCATCTTGCTGGAACTATGATGTCGGTGATAGGGAATTGCTGGCCATCAAGTCGGCTTTGAAAGAATGGCGGTACCTCCTGGAAGGAGCAGCTCACCCGGTATACCCACAGTCCAGGCTCGTAAGGATCTACTTGTCAAAGGACCTTTCACCTAACCAGCAG
>BLSH010316257.1:1207169-1229110 GCA_018402905.1 Glandirana rugosa | reverse complement strand
ATATATGAGTCGTAGCGTACCACAAAGTGTAGTGAAGATCAGAGGCCACATCATGGGACCCACAAATGGATGACCTTCACTTCTCACAACCTCATGGACCAGTCGGGTATCTCGTTTCATAAGTTTTCGATTATTATTACAATGTACTCTATTCTCAAGACACTCGTACCCTCGCTCTACCTTTACGTAGTATAACAAATAATTCTTGTGTGCACCTATAGTAGACTAATTTTCTTCCACCAACTGTATATAGTGTAAACATCGAACGTGAAATTTCATGTCCCACCCGGTAAATATACCTACGTGGTATTATTTTACCCTTACCAACCACTTCTTGAAAAGTTTCCCCCCTCACATATACTAATGTGCCACAAACAGGAAGTTAATATCACCAACCATTCCCATTTTATTATGGTGCATCCATATAAATGGCCCACCCTGTACTTTAAAGTGCAAGCTACAAATGTGATATATGTCAACCACCTTCTTTTAATCAGATGATATCCACGTGTGTTCTTAATAAACAATATGATGCATTTCCATCTCGCTCCCATGCTCACAGAACTCTTATCTCATGTAACATTATTATTAGCTTTTGAATACTTTGCTCTATGGGCTGACCAGGTACTCCAACACTCTTCACTTCCAGTAGGTAAACACCCAGGGTACTACACCGGAGACTAGAAGTGATGTGAAACACCATGCGATGCTGAGTATATATTATACTATATGCACTGTTTTATTGGTTTAAATGTAAGAGTCCTTCCTATTGCAATAAAGGGTTGTTGTTTACAATTTTACACTATGGGAGGCATAATATGAGCTCGCACTCCTAAGCTCACCCCAGAAGTAAATAGAAGTGCAGAGAACACGAATGAGCCGGGACAAATTTATTTTGACAAGCTGGTGTGCACCCTTGTCAGCTGTAATTTATTAGATGTGGGACATATGAGTATAGTACTGGCTGTTCAAAAATGTAGGAAGGAGGGGACAATCGTATATGTGTAACTGGGTAAAAATAGTAGAGCGCTTTTGGATAACAGAATTGACTAAAGAATTGCCCGTAGTGTGATATGAATATGACTCAGGCAAACAGATGTCTCAAGACACTTGGGCAGCACTTCAAGAGAGAAGCAATCTCTGGTAAAGAAAAAACAAACAAAAGGCGCCTTTAAGTGTAGAAAACAACAAGACTTTCATCTCTAATATATTAGATGTTCAATTTATCGTTTAACAGTGGAAATAGAGGTGAGACAGGAGCCTTTAAACAAACTCAGGGTATTTATTTTGGAGAGCCAAAGACATCATAAAGGACGAAATTAAGTCCTGAGTGAGACATAATAATATTGGGCTTATGTACAGAGTACCACTTTGTATACACAAATCTTTCTTTTACGATTCCCGATCCTAGTAGTATGCATTGTGTACCTTAAAGCTCTTATCATACCTGTACTGTAATATTCCTGTCGTAAACGAATAAAACCTTTAACTGAAAAAAAAAACAAGACTTTAATTTTTTTTATATATGTGTAACTGCAGCTGCAGTTACACTTTAAATGTTTGGGCTTAGGTACACTTTAATGTGTATTTCACTTTTCCATTGTGTAAGGTAATATATTAAAAACAACTTGCACACTGGATCCTAATTGACTTGAGTTATTATTACAAGAGGAGCATTTGCCTTTGACCTTATACATATGTGTTATCTAAGTTAATCTAGATGTAGTGGCACTTATTACTGTTTCCTTTCTCTTGTCATCGATAATTCTTTCTTAACATGTTGCGTATGAAGGGATATTGCTACTGTGATTACATGAACTAATCATTTTCCTGTTGCATTGTCCCAGCACTGAGCAACATTAGAGATAAACTTATTATTACAATAATGTAAGTAGACCTTGATCAGCCATTTGTTACAGTCTCCAAAGACTTTCCCAAGTATCAAATCATACTATGGCTTGATTTACTAAAACTGGAGAGTGCAAAATCTGGTACAACTCTGCATAATTGAACAAGCTGAAGTTGGAAGCTGATTGGCTACCATGCACAACTGCACCAGAATTTGCACTCTCTAGTTTTAGTAAATCAACCCTATGCCTCCAGGGCCCAATTTCAATTTGCAGAAATAACATGCTCTAAGGGGCTTCATGCAATTATTTTTGTAGATTACCCAGGAACTTGCAAGCTCCTCAAGGTGCAGCACTTCAGCATTGTTGTTACCTCAAACATTTTTGGCCAGGGCAGATTTACTTTATCTAGATACTACTTTGATGTCTGATGCTACCGAACCCCACCACCGGCTTTAAGGAGCTGGTTGCTGTCCCAAGCTATAGAGCATCTATACAGACTTCATTGTTAAGGCAACTGACTGGCCAGCATGCAGAGTTGCCACTTGGCAAGTATTGTATCAACTTGCCTGGTAAAGATTGAATGTGTAGCTGGAATTATTTCCTGTAAAAGGTGTAAGGGAGGTGTAACAGATACAGAACCATGTGCTGTAAAATCTGAAGTGTTCATGAAAAAAGTTGTGTGTCGAAGGAATTTTGCAGTTAAAAAGGATCATAACATAAATCACTAAGGGCCATAGATATGTTTTAGTTATTGAAACCCATTCCATTGCATATAGACCTCCCTAAGGTTGTCAGTCTTTGGGTTACCATCCTGTCATCCTTGCTTTAGGCAGTAATGTGCTATAACATAAAATCATCCTCTTTGAAATCAAGCACACATGCAAACAAAGGCTGTAGGACCACGACATTTTGGAGTGCACTGCTCCCCATTTTCTTTCTTTTTTTTTTTAAATTACTGGATGCACTTCTTAAAGTGGCAAAAAACTCTGAAATGTTGTAGTTCTCCGGGTACCTTTAAGGGCTATTTCACACCAGCCGCTGCAACGGGGTGCAGTCTAGTGGAATCATTGCATTCCAGATTCATATGGAGAGAAATGGGAAGCTGAAGGATTGCAGTCTCTGGAGACAAAAACAAGAATATATGAGCTGAAGTGGGATCAGAATATGATCAGAATATGTGTAGTGTTTTGCATCTCTGCCTCCTTCTCTTAGGCTGGGTTCACACCAGAATTTGTGATGTTTGTTGCATTGCGCTAAGGATTTTCATTATTTGAGCTTTTTAATCTATGTATACAGTATCTTTTCTGGGTTAAATGCACTGACGTAAACAGGTTTTATAGTGTGTGTAGGTCCTATTGAAAAACAACACATTTAATCTTTTCTGTGCATTTTCTTGCATTTGAAAATGAAGCAAAATGCATGGCAATGCATGCAGAGCGAGCAAGCCCACAGAGCACAGAGAATTGTACTTCTATGCTATCTAATGTTGAAAGGATTAGGTGGGTTCTTATAGTCAAATAACAACCCATTGCTTTACACTAACAATCAGCATTGTGTAAACTAACAAGTTAATTGTGTATTCCACTTATCTAAACCCCTACAAAAGAAATATATAATATTTTGTTAATTTAAAAATGAAATTCATAACCCCATTACAAATTACATTTTAAAAAGTAACCATTGTCTATTGTATTTGAAGGTGCAAAAGGTGAGCGAGGAACCCCTGGTACACCAGGTGCTGTTGGATTTGAAGGATTTGCAGGAAAGGATGGATTATATGGTATTCCTGGCTCCACAGGTCCTCCTGTAAGTATATTTATCTGATCAAAAATGAAAAACAGTAATATGTGCATTTATGTGGACCTGCACTTTTATTGCATTGCCAACCTTCTAGAGCAGTGTTTTTCCACTCCAGTCCTCAAGGCACACCAACAGGTCATGTTTTCAGGATTTCCATGAGTTTGCACAGGTGATTTGATCAGTTTCACTGCCTTAGTAATTACCACAGCTGTTTCATCTGAGGGAAATCCTGAAAACATGACCTGTTGGTGTGCCTTGAGGACTGGAGTTGAAAAACACTGTTCGAGAGAAACAGTGATTTATTCACAAAGCTAACACACCAGAATTAGGATGTGTAGTTAGAAAAATTATTTTTTTAGAAAAATTAAAAATTGGCAGGTTATGCCAGTGTTACTTTCAGGCTGCTTGATGAAATTTTCCAAGCAGTAAATCAAAGTACAGATTTATTTGGTATCTGATCATATATCAGTCAATTTAAGCACAGTCAAAAAATGTAAACCCTGATGAAGGGAGAAGGTGTTTGGCCCCTGAAAAATGTTGACTTTATTCTGCTATGAATCAGTGTTATCATTAGATTATCTTGGACTCTAGGATGTTTGTTTGGCACTCTTATTGGATTGTATGTGCACAAATGCTGAGACAATGGCTATAAACCTTAAAGGATAAGTTCACCTTTGTTCACCTTTTTTTCCAAATTCCAGCTCCCCATGTACCAATATAGTATTATTGTACTTCTTTTGCCAAAATAAAACAGCTTTCCATTTATTATACGTACGCTTACCTCACTCTTTATTGCTGTCTCAAAACACTGCACGATTACTTCTGTCTTACTGTCTGGACAGACTTTCGGTCATGACACAGGAAGGAGTTGACCAGCCGAGGGTAGATAATGCAGGGTGTGTGCTAATTAGAGCAGCTGGTCAACTCCTTCCTGTGTCATGACCTAAAGTCTGTCCAAGAAGTAAGGCAGAAGTAATCAAGCAGTGTTTTTAAACATCCATAAAGACAGTAAGGTAAGCATGCATATAATAAATGGAAAGCGGTGTAATTTGGCAAAAGAAGTACATTAAGGCCCCTTTCACACATGCTGTCCGATCAGGTCCGCCTGTCCATTTTTCAGGCGGACCTGATCGGATGCTCCATTCACCTATATGGAGTGACGCATGTCAGCTGACATTCGCCACTATCCAATCTGCTAAATCCAGATGGATAGAAATCCTATTTTCCATCCGTCTGATGGATCGGATCATATGGAATCAAATGAAAATGGACAGGCGGATCCGTTCTCATCCAATCTCCCCATAGAGGAGAGCAGGGCTTTGACAGGTCCTTCTCTGCACAGTCTTTGCACAGTCCTGTCATCCGCCTGCTCAGCAGAGATCAACAGATTGCCCATGTGTGAAAGGACCCTTATGCTATATTGGTACATAGGGGAGCTGGAATTTAGAAAAAAAAAGAGGTGAACTTATCCTTTAAGGCAATCACAGCCTATCTTATGCAGCTGCAGCCAGTAGGAGTGTGGAGAGCAGAAGACATGTACAGAAAGGAAAGTAATGCTGTGTATGATGTCACTCATAGCCTGGAGTGCAGAAGGGGCATGCTCCTGGAATGCAGCTTACACAGATGCTCTCCAACAAAAGGCAATCAATGTAATGCCTATCGTACGATCAGGATCCCCATATAGTACCCTCTCTGTTGCTAGTGTAAGTAAATTTAGTTTGACTCACTTGTAGTTAATTTGTTTAGGAGACTGGGCAATGCTTCAAAGGCTGTGGCTTTGTCACCTCCCATTGACTTCTGGAACTCTTTGGATAATTGCAGAACATAGTGGCTGAAGGGACAGAGGCTGCAGCCTGAATATAGGCAGGACCAGAAGGTGGGGAGACAACCCATAAATACTCAGAAGCCTGGCAGTCTGAGAGCAGAGTCCAGGGTCCAGCTGTCTGGAGGTGACCCCCGTGCTGGAGGCCTCTGCCTCCTGGGGCAAGAAGAGAGGGAGCAGGAGTAAGAAGAGAGAGAGAGAGACAGAGAGAAAGAGAGGAAGCCTCAGGACATCACCCAGTCTTAGTCACAGCTAGGCTTAGCTGTGGACCCCAAGCTAAGCCAGTACAGTCTGTTCAGCAGAGAGACCAAGACAGCAGCCACCCTAAGTACTAGCCAGCCATGCACCCAAAGAATAGAGAGGATAGTGAAATACAATACCTCACATGTATGGGGCCAGGGGGAAGCTTAAGTGCAGAGCAAGTCAGCCAGGAGCTCCCCATCATATCTTTATCTTGGGCCTAGAGCAACGAGGTGCCTTGCAATGCAGCCAGGTGCTGTCGCTTCAATGTACCTTTCTTTTGGAACTATGTTGCTTTGCAATTCCTGCATTATCACTGCCACTGTTGCAGCTCCGTTCCACTGTTTAGATTAAAGTAGCCAGGGACATTAGAAGGTCCTCATTTGCTGATCAAAGTTTAAAGCTCTTCAAGTTCTAGGCATTCCATGTACCCCAATCACTATCCAAGTTCATCATTCTCAAAATAAACAGCAAAAAAACAAAACTGCTAGAATGTTTCTTGAGCCAATTGGAGTGTGTGAAAAATTCCTGTTACTTGGGTGTTGTGCAGGGGAAAAGGCTCAGGGGTAGCGCTACACTCACTACCAGGATTGAATTGTTTCTATAAACCTTGGTCCTGGACATCACACTGAGAGCCATATTGACTCCCATAATGAGAGTGCTCTGATGAAGGGTGAAAATATCATGTGACCATGAATAATACACATGCAAGGTCTTTATTTTACATGGCAAAAGTTTATGGTCATTGTGTTCAGACAACTCCAAAGAAAAAAATATCACTAAAAGACAACTGTAGACAAAAACGGCATTTACCTTATTTCAAATATACATTTACATGAAAATAATTGGTACACACATTAAATAATTCAGTACTAATTGTAATTGGTTATCTAGTAGTGTAAAAAAAAGCATATTCCGCAACAATATAGTTGCGCAGTTGTATCAGTTCTGGGTAAAAAATAGGGACATATATAATTTATCTTCACTGATCCCCCCATTAGCATCCTACATTGGAGACCCACGCTTCCCCCCAGCCTTTAAAGACAGATCTCTGTTCATCCCATGGTACAAATAAAAACGTACAAACTTAAAATCCCTCACAGTTAATAATGAATTTGCCTCATTTGATCGAATCAAAACGAAATATAAACTTCCATCTCTCAAAATACATCGAAATTAAAAAAAAATTGCCACACATTACAACACAAAACCCCAAGCCCCCACCCCCTATACTTTCTTTGAACAAATGTGCTTAACAGCTCCCAGAGGAAAAGGACTAATTCCCCAACTTATAAACAGTTGTCTGAATCCTCAGCACCTGACAAAACTAAACCCATGACACAGTGGTAAGCTGACCTAAACAACTGCTCATTCTCTGATAGAGAATGGAATGATATGAATGAAATCTTGAGGAAATGTAATAAATCATTCTCAATCAGAGAGATTCCAACAAAGTTATTTATCAGGTGGCATTTAATGCCTGAAAAAAATCCATTCTTTCTATCCATCAGTTCACCCTGTATGCTATAGAGCACGGATATGCAATTAGCGGACCTCCAGATGTTGCAGAACTACAAATCCCATGAGGCATAGCAAGACTCTGACAGCCACAAGCATGACACCCAGAGGCATGATGGGACTTGTAGTTTTGCAACAACTGGAGGTCTGCTAATTGCTTATCCCTGCTATAAAGTACGCACATAAATTGGAGCTCTAGTCCACATTTTCTGGAGTTGTGACCACGTTGTGAAACACATTTGGGACCAAGCAAGTATTAAAGTTACACAAATTGCAGGCAAATCAATCAGCCTTACACCACAAATTTGTCCTTTATTCTATACAATACCAGATATCTCTATCACCAGTAATCGCCTTATTCACACCATGCTTGGAGCCATTCAATGAATGATAGCATATAACTGGAAAAAATCTTCTCTCCCCTGGTCCCAGGTCCTCTTGAGACTGGAATTGATTAGAATCTCTGAACATATCCATCACACACTCCACAGCAGCCTTCACATACCGTATATAAAAACAAATGGTCACAATGGGACCTTACTTTTGAATAATCAATCAATTATTATTATGTCTTAGACAATATTTTACGACTAAATGTTATGTTTCCTCAATGTATTTGACATCTGATTTCTTTTATATACTCTAAATGACCTTGTGTAGACACTGCTCCAAATGCCTGTTTAAAAGTCTAATATTTTTGAGACAAAATAGATATATGTATGACCACTCCTTTATTCTATTGTCTATGATATCGACCTTCCTAATTAAAAAAAAAAAAGTTTGTAAACAAACAAAAAAAAGAAGCATATTTATGTGATTGTGCAGTGCAGAACCTTTTTGAGCATGTAAATATGCGTTGCAAATGAACATATGAGACCAAATATAACACAGAAAATGTGAATAACCGTGTGTGTACTGGTATCAGCATCAATAAGAATTGGATTTTCTGGGCATCAGAAATTACTGTTTACAAAATTCTGGAAAAGGGAGAAATTGTATTTTTCTATTTCACAGTATATCCCCTCGTAAAAAAACTTTTTTTGGTATGCTAGCAAAAAAAAAGTTAATAGAAATTGAGTCTACACAATGCAAAATGGCAAAATATGCTGTTGTCATGGAGGCATGAAATAGCTGTAAGTCATGGGGTCAAGGGGATAATAAACAATTCTATGCGTAGCAAAATTAATGTAACCTAAGCGATTTTTGTTACAGGGTGATGCTCCAAAAGGACTAATAGGAGACCCTGGATTTGCAGGCTCTCCAGGTCTTGAAGGAGCTCGAGGTGAACCTGGGTTACCAGGTTTAGGGTTTCCAGGGCCAAAGGGTGCACGTGGGCCTCCTGGACAGCCAGGAAGAGATGGATCACCAGGAATTCCAGGACTTCAAGGTTTTCCAGGTAAGAAATATACCTCCAAAATTGAGTGTTCGTGGATTTTCTGAAACTGCACTGGTATGTTACCTTTTTATTATGTGATCAATGTGCATAAGCCAGTATATTAACTAGGGGAGGCTAGCATAATACTGAAACTTGGCAAAAAGAAATAGAGTACACTAACTGCACAGATCTCTTTCTAGGTATACTTTTGACTAACTTGATCTGTCTTTAATTTTTAAGTGTACTTTGATATCCATAGTGATATAAAAGGTTTATTTTTATCTTTTTTGCTAAAATAAAAAAGATTATAATTACCTGCTCTGTTCAAAGATATTACGGAGAGCTGCCCTTTACTTCCTCTTCTGGCATCTCCCACCAGCACTATCTGCTCCTTCCTCCTCTGGGTGTCCCCTCAGCAAGCTGTGCACTATGGGGGCACCCATGCAGATGCACTCCCAAGCTGGGCTCTATGCACCCATAGACACACACAGCATGGCTTAGCCACTCCCTCCTCACAAGATTTAATTGACAGCAGCAGGAGCCTTTGGTTTTTTTCCCTAATGGAGAGAATGAATTAAGGTAAAAAAACTTTTGAGTTTAGAACCACTTTAAGGTGTATGAACTTCATCCCTGCACAGTTTTTCTTTGAAGCCTGTCTATGTCTATAAAGAAGGCACATCTCCGGTGCCTGCACATCAGCTGCAAAACCTTGGGAACTGCATCATATACCAACTGGCCCCCAAGCATGCAAACATTTTTTGTGTCTTAGCATGCTGCTTCAAGAACTTAATTTGTAAACTCATTACTCAGTACACTCGATTGCTTGATTCTTTCTTCATTGTATAGTAGTATCCTGCTTTTTATTTATTAATTTTGCATACGGATTAGTTAAAAAAAAAGAAAAAAATGATTTTGCTATCTGTGTACAAAATTCTATATTATCAAAGCCGTATTAAATAAAGTAAGCTTCAGAAGGGTCATGAATTCATTTTGATCTGGTCTGTCACACCATCTGCTGGAAAAAAGTGGTAGTGCAGTAGTGATATAAAGTGGTACCTCGGTTCACAAACGCTTCTGTTCACGAACAACTCGGTTCACAAACAGAAAAGTTCCCAAAAATTTGCTTCGGTTCATGAACTCCGCTTCGGTTCACGAACACGATTTGTGGCCATCTTCCCTGCTTTTCCCTGCTCTGGTGAGATTGCAGGTCACAGAGAGACACTGAAAGTGTACAGTACTGTGAAGACACTTACAGTACAGTATTGAGAAGCTTTTTTGGTGTGCTTTTCTAGCACATACATACTGTACTGTACATCCAGTATGGCTCCAAAGAAAATGCAGAACAAGCATGGTGGTAAGAAGAAGGTGTGGAGCAGTAATGCAGGTGACAAGAATATGCAAAGCGCAAATACAGGTGACAAGAATGTGCAAGGTTAGTGTTCTCTCTCTTCATACTGTACTGTACTGTACTTTTTTCATAGCTTTGTGGTTCAAAAACAAAAAAAAAAAAGTTCCGAAAGGATTAACCTGATTTACATTGAACCCTATGGGAAAATTTGCCTTGGTTCGCAACCAATTCGGTTCGCGACTAGAGTCAGTTCACGAATTAAGTTTGTGAATCGAGGTACCACTGTACAAGTAAACCTTTTTGTTAAAAAAGAATGGAAGCTGCTAATGCTGAATTCTGAAAATACCAATCCAATAGCCTTAATATTTTCCGAATCTCTAACCAAAAAACAAAGGTACAGATTAGGAGTTCTGGCCATTTCCGACTTTCCTACAATACTTACTTTTTTTCTAAGTCTCAGAAAGTACAGAAGCCAGAGACATCCACGCACTTAGCTCTTTTAAGAGTAAAGCAGCTCCCATATTACTCTCAATACAATTTTTAGTATTGCGTTAAACGTTTATTGGCTGTATGTAAAAAACACGAATTTGTGTTTTTATTTTAAATAAAAAATATATATATTTTTCTTCTGCTAGGAAAAAAAGATATTGTTATATTAATAACTTTTGAAATCTCACCTGGGTGTTTTTCATCAACTGTTGCTTCACAAAGATCATTCCTTTTTTTTAATCACAGGCGACTGCTTTAAGGAGCCCGGAGAAGACAATGAAATTGGCCAAAGACGTAAGTTGACCCTTTCATACATTGTAATATGAATAGCCAGTCGCCAAATTGCTTATAATTCTTTTCAGTTACTTAACACTTCCAGCAAAGGTAGTTATTAAATAACAAAACCTGTAGCAGTGTAGCATATCAGTGTTTAGGTTTGATTTAAAAAAAAAAGATACAGTATGGTTCAACTGGCAAAACAGCATGAAAACTGCAGCTCTAGACAACCAGCTGGAATTTTATTGGGCTCCGTACAGCAGGGAAGTAAAAGAAAAAATCAGAAATATAGTAAGGCCAAGACTTACTGAAAAATACAGAATGATGTCACAGTGAACCAGTAGTGAGGAGAAATAATACCTGAGGAACCAGCAACAAAATTCTGATGGTGGGTCAGATATAGGCATGTCAAATTAGTGTTTCTGAGCCCACGTGCAGCCCTCTCACTGTGGAGCCCTAATGGTTTAAGGATATTAACTCAGCAAGACTCCAGCTGTTCTCCATTCCAAAATCGAAATACTTCCTTGCATAATTTTGTCAAGAAATTCATATGGAAATGTTTTATGGTCACTTTCGGAGGTTGAAATGTTGTACTATCAATTTTATCTATGATATTAAAGCGAACCTTGAGCTACGAGCAAGATCCACTTACATACTAAGTGCCTCATGCCAAAACACCACAATTATCTAATAAATAAATACATAAAAAGGCCACTTGCTTCTTTGATGCACAGCAATGTTTCTATAATCGATACACTCCTAGTATTTATTAAACATATTCTTTTTTTTTTAAAGATTTGATTACCACATTTTAGTGTCCATGACTACCTATGTGCTGTGAGTTTCACACACCAAAAGATACACAACAAGCAAGTACAAAGTAGCTGAATAAACAAAAAAATAAACTTGGTGCATAATCCTAATTTTTCATACATGATGGTGTTTGCATAAAGAACAATACACTATTCACAGACATACTGTACATCTATTACTCTGATGTCTGCGTGTGGTAGTTTTTAAAGTATTGCAATCCATCAATATCCTACCCTGATATTGTATGCTTTTTAATTCACAAAGGTTAATATAAAGCTACTATTCCTTCAATAGTATCAGCAACAGATGCTAAACCCGTATATAACAAAGGGATGTATGGGAAGATATGATATAGCATAGTAAAATATACTGTTGACTTCCAATATCTATATTACTGAGTGTATAGATGTTTCAACATCTGCAGAAGCTTAATCTATCAATTTGTGACTGCAAATATCAATAAGAAATATCTTTACAGCTATATTTCCAGGCCGTGGGTGCACATTAACTCCACCACCAGCTGTGGCAGGAACAAGAGGCCCTCCAGGATTACCAGGATTTAATGGTAGGAAGGTTTTGCTGCATTACATGGAAAAAATACTTTGGTCCATTCATTAATGGGGAAGTCTAGGTAAAAATATAAGATCAAACCCCACACATTGGTAACAATACCACCTTAGATAGATATATGTGTTTTCCGCAATGCATTAATTGCTATCCTTGCCACTGACAATGACAATGATACATTGTAACAGTGTCAAATATATATATATATATATATATATATATATATATATATATATATATATATGCAGTATGTAATAAAGCAGAGTACAGCACCACCCCTTACATAGCTTTCTCTAGAATATCTAGTGTCCTTGCAGTCTGATATTCATGTGTTCATTAACACTGCAGCATACCTCCTTTTTCGCTATGATTATTTATCTGGCTTCAGCATATACACAAGGTTTCAGCCATATATCTTGGCCTTCATCAAGTGCAAGTAAATGCAGGGTGAACAATGACATGAATATGTTACAAAAGTAATCACATGTTCAATCCGGCCTAGCAGAATCAATAGTTACTTCCTATCAACTTGTCTAAGGTTACAAGTTAACTATCACCTCTCCCAGTGCCATCAGTAGATCTTTCTACTAAAAAAATAATTATTTTTAATCATTAAATAGTGAATTTAAATCAACAACTATTATAGTAGATGCATATAGTTATCACAATTCAAACTCTTTGTTTATACAGTTTAATGACTCATTCAGGCATAGTGCAGTGCCTGACATTTTTCCACACTGGATAAACGCGAGTTGTCGCTAGGGTACATTGGAAATAATTGTTTTCTATGTTCCATGCTCAGACTGCAGTGTGGTGAGCTGTGGTGAAAACAGATATATAGCATTTTACTACAATGCACGGAAAAGCACTGCATATCACCTCACAACAGAGCAACTCACCATGCTGATCTGCAGGGGCATGAATGAAGTGTCACTTTGTACATTTCAAATAATTAAAAAAAAAAAAGTAAACAGTGAGATGTGTTGAAACATGTATTACACCATCGCCTTCACCCCGCCTAACTGCATTCAAAGACTGACAGCTGCCCACACACTAGAACAGAGTGTTTAGTGAATGAGCCCTGAAACAAGTGTATTTAGGAGTACTCAGCCACAAAATTCTGTCATCACCTCCCCTGGATATTAGGATGTATATCCATACCTGGAATCTGACTCGGGGTATTTCAGTAAAGTGGAACTGCCTTCATGTTTTTCCTTATAGAGGACATATATGATGAAATGTGGTCCTTTAAGCGCTGTGTCATTTCTCCAATGTATTGTAAACCACAAGGGCATTTCAGTGGGTAGACTACATACTCAGTATCTCAAATGACTACAATCTTTAAGTATAATTCATTATGTATTAACTTAAAGAGATGCTTTAGATGCTACTTAGAGGTTTGGTTCATACCTGCAGCAGCCTCTTGCTGCCATGGCCAAATCCTGGGTCCTTCTGATCAACAGTGATTGAAGTGTCACAACTTACCACTTCATCCTTCCTCTCTTCTGTTCTTATTGGTCCATTACTATGTTGTGATATCTTAATGGTTGAAAGATATTTGCACGAGACAGAAAGATGGAAGCAAGTGCCAACACTGTCAGAAAGTTTTGTAGCTTTGCCTGCCAGGACAATGTGGGATTTTACTGTAGAGGTAGGGTTTTGGGGGCCGCTGCAGGTAAGTGCAGGAACTTTTAGGTGCCATAGCTTTATACATGACTGCAATTTTTTACTGGCCACAGAATATATTAAATATATTATAAAATGTTAAAATTCCTACAAAAAGAACATTTTGTAAATGTGTATTCAGCAAAGTGAAATTATGTTCACTTTGAATAACCAATCATGGCCAGAATAATTAAAATAAAAAACACCCTTTTATCTTACAATTGATTTGTTTGAACACAATTAATGTTTAGAAGTGAAAATTGAAAATTATCTTTCAGTAACCTATCCTGTTATCTAATTACTTTAATTTCTGTTATGTTTTTGTCACATTAGGTGTAAGAGGTGTAAAAGGTCAGATAGGTCAATCAGGTGCAGATGGAATGCATGGATTTAAAGGAGTCAGAGGTGACACTGGACCTGATAGCTTGCCTGGTCCACAAGGTAATTGTTTATTCACTTATTACTGGAAAATCTCATTTACCTTGAAAAGGAATGCAATATACAGGATATTTTCCAGTGCACATTTTTTTTCTTTTGTTATGTCATAGTCTTTATCAATCCTATGTTTATCTTGGTATTCTTTTTACTGTTCCTTATTCCTTTCAATCACTAACATTATTGTCACCTGGCTTTTGCCCTGGTCTAGCAATCCAGTTCCACCTGCTGTCTGAACAAAGTCTTTGTAAAGGCTGGCAATCAGTGACTCTATTTAAGCTGTGCTCAGATCAGCCATTCTTGCCGGAGCAATGTTTGCCAATATGTTGCCAATGCCAAGCCCCATCATTTTTTTGCTAATTTTTCCTGGGAGCCCTGATGCGCACTCTGCTTACCTCTCCAATTAATCCTGCACACTGAGCCATGGAAGTTCTGCTGTGTACTCTGCTCACCTGTCCCAAGTAATCATGCTTGCTGAATGGTACCCTATCGTTGGAAGTGCCATTGTGCATGCTGCTTACCTGTCCTTAGAAATTCTACACACTGAGCCATACTATGTCCCTGAAAGTTCTGCTGTATATTCTGCTCACCTGTCCATAAAAATCCTGCAGGCTGAGTGGTACCCTGTCTTTTGAAGTGCTGCTGTGCACTCTGTATACCTGTCTCTGGAAATCCTGTAAATCGAGCAATAATCTATTCCTGTACAGTCCCCAGTCCCTTGGAACTCCTGTACTCTGCACTGTACTCAGTCGCTCGTTAGCCTGTGTGTATTATTGATCCACTGCTCACCAATCCTGTAGCATCCCCCCCCCTTCCTTGTTGGAGTCTCTCACTCACCTTGTCTTGGCTGGAAGTAACTGGGGCAGCGATCTGGGAGCTGAAAGCAGCCAACTCATCTCCATCATCAGGAGCTATGGAGAAGATTGCCCATTCCTTGGACGTTGCTCCTTGGTGAACCCAGCTGGTGGCAGGGTAGGCTCTCTCCATTTGTGGTCAGCAAGTCCATGGAAATTATACAGTAATATACTGATATAGCTTATTGAAATATTGGCATCTTTGCAAGTCTTACAAAGAAAATAAAGACAGAATTCTAATTTGCTTAATTCTCCGTTTTTTGTACAATTGAATTTAGTACATGCAGTAGATGTGGTTAATACATTTCTTTTTACATTGACATATATACCTTCTTCGTGTTTTCAGGATTCCCAGGTCGAAGAGGAGATCGTGGTAAGCCTGGAGCACCAGGTTTTCCAGGAGAACATGGTCCATCAGGAAAGCCAGGTGCACAGGGATATCAAGGTACAAAAGGTAGCCCTGGTGATGTGCTGGGAGCTCCATCTGGATCCCGAGGCGATGTTGGCTTGCCTGGCTTTTCAGGCCTGAAAGGTGTACAAGGTGACGCAGGCTTTCCAGGATTTCGAGGTACATACTGCTAATACTGTATATTTTTACATTTTGTGTATCTTTGTACTTGTACTTTTACCAAGGGATCTATTTATTTAAAAAAAAAAATGCTGGATGAATGTCACAAACATTCCCCCAGTCATGATGAATTCTGATCATATTTTGCTTAATACAGTGAATTTCTATGATCATCAGCTCCATCTAGTGGCCTTAATGTAGAATTTTTCATGACATCAGGAAAATACCACAATATGGCCACTAGATGGAGCTGTAACAGTATAGAAATTAAACAATCTTTCAATACCAATACCCTAAATAAAAATCCATTATTGTTACTCACCAGCTATAGTTAATCTTTCATGTTCCTATTTATTTTTCTCCTAGGTATCAATGGAGGACCTGGGACTCCAGGACTGAAAGGTATTTCAGGTGATCCTGGAATTCCTGGAATTCCTGGATTACCAGGCCCATCAGGGAATGGTGGGTTTCCAGGAATGCCAGGGAAACCAGGGAAGCCAGGAGCAGTGGGTCTCTCCGGACTTCCAGGTAAGAGTGCCGTGCTTTTTTTTTACTTTTTGATATATAATCCTGTGAAAGTGTGACTACTGCCAATTCCATAAAACATCTAATGCTGCGACTCATTTTAGGGGATTTTGAAATATCTGCCATTATTCAAATCTGAACTATGGGAAGTAGTGATCCAGTGTAGATAGAAGTTCCTTTAATTGTATGAAACTCAAATATGTCCTGTGCAGTGGGGGGGGGGAATCTTTATTGTAGCACTACCCCCCGCAAGGGCTGCTGATAACTGGTTTCCCCACTCCTGCACAGCCAGGCGACAAGCATTTTTCACTCTCATCCAGACACAAGGAACAGTCTTTGAGCTTGGTTTTTGTTGTTGTTTAATTAGGGATAATAACTTGAATGGGAATAGGAATTGGGATTCCCAGCTTGACTGAAACAATAGTCGGGAACAACTTCCTCCCTATGTACAAGATCCTAAGCTGTCCTCCTTCCTGGACACTGACAGTCTCTGAAGATTGAATGCAAGAGTCCCTTAAGGACTAGGAACTCTCAGTCATTTAGAAAGTAGCATAGTGTGTTGTAGGCTGCATACCGGGGTATCTCCAATTCCCCTGCAGAAACTATTCCCAGCTCTACTGCCTGCAAGAACTACCAGCCCACCTGGCTGCTTGTCCACCAGCCCACCTGGTTGCTCCAAAGATCTCCCAGGGCAAAGGATAGGAAGGGTTAAGCACAACACTGCCCTCCTGAAAGCTTGTTACATGTAGCAGTCTGTCCCCTTGTGAATCCATGGGTGTGCTGATAAACTCACATTGTCCACTTTGCTCCCTGCTCCTCCTTAAGCAAGATTCCTTTCAAACTGCACTGCTGTCAGAATCTTCGCAAGCCAGCCTGAACCCAGCCTGGAGGCGGAGCCCCCCCTTCCCCCCAGACACAGGGGTCCCTTCCCTGGCCACCGACATTTTCCTCAGCATTCAATCTTCCACCCGATTTCCCTGCTGGCATGCCTCTCCCATATTTAAGGGATAACTCAGCCACCCTGCCAGGCCCTCTGCCTGGGTATTGGCCAAGTTCCCTCAAGTATGCAGATCAGCCCTCCTGGCCTCCACCCACTAACTTCTAGAAGTTTCTCCAAACTTTCAGATCTAGGGGGAAGTTGCATAGTTAGTTAGTCAGGCTGAAAAAAGACACAAGTCCATCCAGTTCAACCAAAAAAAAAAAACTGAAAAATTATATACAACCATACAATCCCATATACAATCATTTACCCACAGTTGATCCAGAAGAAGGCAAAAAACACCAGCAAAGCATGATCCAATTTGCTATAGCGGGGGGGAAAAATCCTTCCTGATCCCCCGAGAGGCAATCGGATTCACCCTGGATCAACTTTACCTAAAAATGTTAGTACCCAGTTATATTATTTACATTAAGGGAAGAATCCAGGCCTTTTTAAAAAGAAATCTACCATGCTGGCCAAAACCACCTCTAGAGGGAGTCTATTCCACATTTTCAGCTCTAACTGTGAAGAAACCTTTCCATATTTGGAGATGAAATCTTTTTGCCTCTAGATGTAAAGAGTGCCCCCTTGTCCTTTGTGATGACCTTAAAGTAAATAACTCAACACCAAGTTCACTATATGGACCTCTTATGTATTTGCATATGTTGATCATATCCCCCCTTAATCTCCTCTTCTCAGGAGAGAATAAATTCAGTTCCTTTAATCTTTCCTCATAGCTGAGTTACTCCATGCCTCTTATTAGTTTGGTTGCCATTCTCTGCACTTTTTCCAGTTCCCCGATATCCTTTTTGAGAACTGGTGCCCAAAACTGAACTGCATATTCCAGATGAGGTGTTACTAATGATTTGTACAGGGGCAAAATTATGTCTCTATCTCTGGAGTCCATACCTCTCTTAATACAAGAAAGGACTTTGCTTGCTTTGGAAACCACAGCTTGGCTTTGCATGCCATTATTAAGCTTATGATCTACCAAAACCCCCAGATCCTTCTCCACTATGGATTCCCCCAGTTGTACTCCCCCTAGTATGTACGATGCATACATATTCTTAGCCCACAAATGCATAACTTTACATTTATCAACATTAAACTTCATTTGCCACATAGTCGCCCAATTAGACCGTGCATTGAGGTCGGCTTGTAAGTTGGAGACATCCTGTAAGGACGTTATTACACTGCATAGCTTGGTGTTACCTGCAAACACTGAAATGGTACTTTTAATCCCAGACCCTATATCATTTATAAATATATTGAAAAGTAAGGGTCCCAACACTGAACCTTGGGGTACACCACTGATAACCTTAGACCATTCAGAATAAGAATCATTAACCACTACTCTCTGAATTTGGTCTTTTAGCCAGTTTTCTATCCATTTACAAATTTATCTTTCCAAGCCTGTAGACTTTACCTTACACATTAGCCGTGTGTGGAGAACGGTGTCAAGCGCTTTTGCAAAATCCAAGTATACCACGTCCACAGCCACCCCTCTGTCCAAGGTTTTACTTACCTCCTCATAAATAGAAATCAGGTTTGTTTGACACCTTCTGTCTTTCATGAATCCGTGCTGTCTGTTGCTTAAAACATTTTTTACCAGCAAGATTTCATCTATGTGGTCTTTTATTAAACTCTCTAGTATCTGCCCAGCTACAGACGTTAAATTAACAGGTCTATAGTTACTTGGTAAAGACTTTCATCCCTTTTTAAATATGGGCACCACATTGGCCCTACGCCAATCCAGTGGTACTATTCCAGTCATTAAGGAGTCCCTAAAAATTAGATACAATGGCTTTGAAATGACAGAGCTCAATTCCTTTAGGATCTGTGGATGGATGCCATCTGGTCCAGGTGCTTTATCTACCTTTATTCTGTCTAAATACTTCTGGACTATTTCTACTTTTGAGCCATTGTGGATCATTTGGGACTGTGTCACTACCACCCCCATTATGGATATGAGCTCCCCCATGCTCCTTTGTATGCACAGAGCTGAAGAATGTATTTAATAAGTTTGCCCAGTCACACACTCTAAATTATTTTGTAAAGGGCCTTCATGCTCAGACCTGACCTTTTTACTATTAATATATTTGAAGAATTTTTTGGGGTTTGTCCTACTATCTTTTGCAATCTGTTGGTCGTTTTGAATTTTTCCATCCTTAATTTCCTTTTTACATACATACATACACACAAGTACCAGCAACATGTATCTGCGAGTCATCCAGCCTGACCTGCAATAAACCCCGACCCAATTTCAGACTTGCAAACTAACCATGAGTCTAACATAAATTTGCCTGCACTAATCTAGTAGCACACTAGAGGGTGCTACACTATGTTCATGTTTGCGCTGCAGCAGTTGTGTGACTGCTCATGGGATTGGCAGATATGGTCTGTAATGCTGCTGGCATAAGACATAGAGCCCAATTACTATCAGTGCATACATGTGGATGACTTTAATTGTTGGTCAATGCAATTCTCCCTTGTTTGCTACAGCACCATACAGTTTCACTCGTGTGAAAACGTGGTTCTTTGCCGATGTGTAGGGTGCCATTAAAGAGCAGCGCACTTTGACTGCAGGTCGGGAAGACGCAATTTTGCGAGTGTTCCCAAATACATCAATGTAACAAAGTATTGACTTTAGAAAAAGTTTGCAAGGAACATATATATTAATTCATGTTGCAATAGATAACAATAGAGGATGAGAATCAAAAAGAAAGTGTGCAGGAACGCCCACTGTGGGATTAATAAATTCGTTTATCAGAATATAGAACTTATGAGAGAGAGGGAGAGTGGCAACATTGCTTGAATAAATGAGCAAAATATATGCATATTTTATTAATATTCTCTGTTGTAATGTATAACATGGATCCAAGAAGCAGCATTGGATAAAAGGTAATTGGATTATGTAAATGTTTCTCATATTTTGAGTATGGAGCTTCTTGGATGCATATCCCATAGCGGTTAATTAACTGACAATCCTCCCAGGAGATTTCTAGACAATTGTCTGTTTTTAAAGTTGTTTGGGGGAGGGCAGGGTAATATTTTGTTAGAGTATTTATATTTATATGGATGTTAATAAAATGTATAGGGTAATTTTTGAGTGTGTTTATATTCCCTTTATTCTTTCTTTTATTTTTGACTAATATTGCACTTCTTTAAAACTCTACTTGGATGATAATATTTTGGCTATGCAGTGAGATTTAACTCTGCCCTTTGTGATCAGATAAAATGCAACAATCTGAGCACTAGGCGAGAACACTGAGCATTTAGATGCCTTTGTCACATTTTTATGCAATAAGAATCATAAAAAAAATGGCTTAATGTTTTTACCGCCCTTCAACCGTAAGTGTAAACCTAGCCTAACCAATTGATCAGGCACAGGAACGACTGAATGTCTAGCAGTCTTTCTGAATACTTTCTTGATTGGAGCAGGTGTGTAGTGTAGATACCTAAGCTGCACTGTTGAGCAGAGGCCAAAGGCACAAGGCCAATCATTTCTAGACTAATGCATCATGGTGTTTACTTTACTCTTTCTCTCACTACTAATACAAAATGAGCCGTATTTGCAGCTCCTTGTGATAACAGTGTTAACACCATTTCATAGCGAACTTATGTACTAATACAACAATATAAAACATCACAAGAACAGAAAATTAGAAAAAAATCTCTATGCCACAGACAGCAAAAAACCAACTATCTTCTATTCTATCCAACAATAAAAAAAAAGTTTTGTCTAAAGATATTCTTTAAATTTGGTTGAAGTACTACAGTCAGGTCCATAAATATTGGGACATCGATACAATTCTAATGTTTTTGGCTCTATACACCACCACAATTTGAAGTGAAACTAACAAGATGTCCTTTAACTGCAGACTTTCAGCTTTAATTTGAGGGTATTTACATCCAAATCAGGTGAACGGTGTAGGAATTACAACAGTTTGTATATGTGCCTCCCACTTTTTAATGGACCAAAAGTAATGGGACAATTGGCTGCTCGGCTGTTCCATGGCCAGGTGTGTGTTATTCCCTTATTATCCCATTTACAAGGAGCAGATAAAAGGTCCAGAGTTCATTTCAAGTGTGCTATTTGCATTTGGAATCTGTTGCTGTCAACTCTCAATATGAGATCCAAAGAGCTGTCACTATCAGTGAAACAAGCCATCATTAGGCTAAAAAAAAAAAAAAAAACCATCAGAGAGATAGCAAAAACATTAGGTGTTGCCAAATCAACTGTTTGGGACGTCCTTAAAAAGAAAGAACGCACCGGTGAGCTCAGCAACACCAAAAGACCCAGAAGACCACGGAAAATAACTGTGGTGGATGACCGAAGAATTCTTTCCCTGGTGAAGAAAACACCCTTCACAACATTTGGCCAGATCAAGAACACTCTCCAGGAGGTAAGTGTATGTGTGTCAAAGTCAACAATCAAGAGAAGACTTCACCAGAGTGAATACAGAGGGTTCACCACAAGATGTAAACCATTCGTGAGCCTCAAAAACAGGAAGGCCAGATTAGAGTTTGCCAAACAACATCTAAAAAAGCCTTCACAGTTCTGGAACAACATCCTATGGACAGATGAGACCAAGATCAACTTGTACCAGAGTGATTGGAAGAGAAGAGTATGGAGAAGGAAAGGAACTGCTCATGATCCAAAGCATACCACCTCATCAGTGAAGCATGGTGGTGGTAGTGTCATGGCGTGGACATGTATGGCTGCCAATGGAACTGGTTCTCTTGTATTTATTGATGATGTGACTACGAAGTGACTACTCCACCATACGAAACCTAGTACTCGTCAAGGAAAGGAA
>BLSH010316257.1:1166309-1193673 GCA_018402905.1 Glandirana rugosa | reverse complement strand
CCCCCCCCCCCCCCCCCCCCCCCCCCCCCCCCCCCCCCCCCCCCCCCCCCCCCCCCCCCCCCCCCCCCCCCCCCCCCCCCCCCCCCCCCCCCCCCCCCCCCCGTATAATATAAATGGGGTGTTAAATGTAAATGGAGGGACTGTATAATAATTAATTTTGTTATGAAAACCACGGGCAGTAATTGTGTAATGCATCGTGAATCGTTGACAAGATAATTGTAATCGAATCAAATGGTGAGGCCAGTGAAGATGCGCACCTCTACTATCTACTGAGGAAGTGCATTTTGATCCAGGAAATACTTAAAGTTAAATTACAAAGCCTTCCTCAGCTCCTCTTTTGCATGGACCTAAGCTGGAGAGAAATATATGTAATTGTCTGTGATATACTGTAAGATAATAAATTTGTTGAAAATTATGTGAGGAGTTAAAGTGATTGTAAAGGGTAATTTTTTTTAAATAATAAACATGTTATACTTACCTGCTCTGTGCAATGGTTTTTCACAGATCAGCCCCGATCCTCATCCTATAGAGTCCCCCACAGGCGCTCCTGGCTCCTCCTCTTCTCAATGTGCCACCATAGATAGTGGCTTTCTATGGTGGCACACCTGCATGCTCGATCCCGTGCTGCGCTGCCTGTGTCCATAGACACAGCGTGCAAGGCTTGGCCCCACACCCCAATGGATTTGCTGCTATCAGTCTGCCCTATGAGAGGTAGAGAGCAGAGAGAGATGCTGCTCTCGGGCACAGTGCTGGATCAAGATCGGTCTCAGGTAAGTATAACGGGGGCTGGCTGGGGGAGCTGCACACAAAAGGTTTTCTACCTTAATGCAAAGTATGCTTAAGGCTGGGTTCACACCTAATATCGATGCGGCTCCCAGCAGGGGTCCGGTGCGTAGTGGTTCTCCATTTCAGGTCCGATTTCAGCCCAAATTTTGGGCTGAATTCGGACCTGAAACGGACCAAAAGACGCACAGGGCTCCTGTGCAAATTCGCACCGGAGCCGCATTGGAGATATGTGAACCAGCTCCATAAAGAGCCACTTGAAATCTCCTGCTATTGCAAGTTGGATGCGGTGAATCCACATCCAATTTGCAATGGCGTGAACCCACCCTGAAGGTGAACAACCTTCTGGCTTTAGAACGACTTTAAATGGATTGAGGCTAGGAGGTTAAGCTTACATTTTAACTTATCTATATGTATTATATGTTTTTAATTACTTTTAGGAACTAAAGGAATGCCTGGTCACCCTGGAAATCCTGGACAATCTGGTTCACCTGGAATGCCAAGCTTTGACACAGGGAATAAAGGAGATGTTGGACAAAGTGGGTTTCTTGGTTTTCCTGGTACTCAAGGACCAGCTGGTCCTCCAGGTATTCGTGGATTCCCAGGATTTACAGGTCCTAGAGTAAGTATGTCAACTTCTTGGAGCATATTGGATTTAAAACTTTTATGGATAGGTAACAACTACAGTCTGAGAAATCTGCAACAAGTGAAAGTGCCCCTTTTTGTTTTGATTTTTTTTTAACCTTTTCAGCATAGCTCTATGTTTGTCCCCAGCATTTTTAAATCTGCTTCACTGCATCATCTAATCGTTCAGTAAATACTAGGAATGCACTGATACCGTTTTTGTATCGGTGAGTGCGAGTACCAATACTTTCGGTTAATTACTCGCCAATACCGAGTACCAATACTTTGCGGTGCGATTTGCGTCCATACAAAATGAATGGGCGCAAATCGTACTGCAAAGAATCACATGCGATTTGAACAATAATGTGGTGCGATTCCTGTCTAAATTGCCCCCACCGCTCCTGTGTGTGAACCCAGTAAAGAGAGGGAAGCGCTATGTCGTGCAGCAATAGAAAGTTTATTCAACTGTTATAACAACTCACAAAGTAAATATCTAGTCAAATCCATATCTGCAGTGTCCCCGTACTGCCGATGATAGCAAACAACGGCCACTGGAGGTGCTCACAGGGCTGGAGGAGCTCACAGGGCTGGACTCCTGTGGGTATAAGGCGGAAGTGATGTCAGCTTGGGGGCAGACCACTGGACATTTCCTCCAACCCTATGAGCACCTCCACCGCCCATGGATTGCTATCATTGGCAGGACGGGGACACTGCAGATATGAATTTGACTATATATTTACTTTGTGAGTTGTTATAACATTTTAATAAACTGCCTACTGTATTTGTATGGATGCAAATCGCACTGCAAAGTATAGTTTTAAGTATCGGGAGCATTTTCACGAGTATGAGTACTCGTGAAAACACTCAGTATCTGCACTGATAACGGTATCAGTGAATCCCAAGTAAATACTTTTAGTTTTAAAAAACGTCAATGTTATAAATGTAATAAGTCAGCGCTAAAACAATAATAAATAGAATGCTGCTAGCAATAGGTAAGCATACAAAAAACCTAAATATAACAGTAATAAAGGAGCAGCACCTTAATATTGCAACAGCAAATTAAATAATGAAGTAAATAAAAAATTAATTTAATAATGTACACAGTGCCTTCCCTCTTAAATTTTATATATAATCCTTATGAATGCACAGGTGTGTGGATGCGCAACAAACGCTAACCCACACACCTGGGGCTGCTGCCAGTAGAAATAGATCTCTTAGAAACTGGCTATCAGAATGGGCAGCGCCTCTAAACATTCACCCCAAAATAATTTTCACCAGTGACTATAAACATATATGAATAAAAATACATGAACTTAATAAAATGACCAAGAGGCCACTACTAGCTCTCTTGTGAAAAACACAAAAAATTAATGAATTACTTTAAATTCAAAAACTCTTATAAAGTGTCCATAGTGTTTAAAAAGTGCTACTATAACTCCAAAGTGCATCCGTGCAAGAGATTATATCACAAACCGATAATTCATAAAGTGAATTTAACCGAATTTAGCCGCCAAAACACAAATTTATTGTGCATAAAGAGATACACTTACAGGATGATGATAAAATAGGTGAAGACGCCCAATCACGTGGCGAAGCTGGTGAGTGTGGTCTTACACGGTTGCACATGGTGTCCTCTTTGTTGGATGGTGAAAGCAATACATGGACATTTTTGAAGTTAAAGGACTTTCTAATTTCTTAATGCATTTTTTGTGTGTGATTTCCACTTTCACGTTTTTATGCACATGATTTAGGCCTAATACACACGGACGTTTTTTGACGCCGGCACTTTCTGGCATTTTTTGCAGCTCTCCATGTTAGTCAATGTCCCCATAAAAACGCTGACGTTTTTGAGCTGTAGAGGGTGTCGGCGTTAGTGAGCTGTAACTAGAACCCACGGCCAGTGCGTTCTGAGACTGTAACATTTTGGCGTTTTTTGACGCCGACACCACAAAACGCTCACTAACGCCCACTAACGCCGCACCGGCGTTAACCGGGGTTTTTTGACACCGACATTTTTAGGTTGAAAAATAGCAGAGGGCTGATTTTTTTTAAAAAACGCCTATTGACGCCAACGCTCACTAACGCTCACTAACCCCGATGCATAACGCAGAAAAACGCAGATTTTTTTCCCTGACGTTGGGCCCGACGTTTTATTTGTTTTTTAACATATGCCCGTGTGTATGAGGCCTTATAGTGGATGCTTTAATTTTTTATTTGAAACTGGCTATCAGAATGGGCAGCGCCTCTAAACATTCACCCCAAAATAATTTTCACCAGTGATTATAAACATTTATAAATAAAAATACATGAACTTAATAAAATGACCAAGAGGCCACTACTAGCTCTCTTGTGAAAAACACAAAAAATTAATGAATTACTTTAAATTCAAAAACTCTTATAACGTGTCCATAGTGTTTAAAAAGTGCTACTATAACTCCAAAGTGCATCCGTGCAAGAGATTATATCACAAACCGATAATTCATAAAGTGTCACATTCATAAATAAATTAATAATAAAGTGTCCAAGTGCTGGAATTCTTGTTGGCAAAGTTACCAACAGATTCTCCAATGAAAAACAAGTGCAGACAGAGTGCTTCTTAGCGTGCTGGAAGGGTTAAAGTAAGTGGGGCATGCAGTCTGTGCCAGAAACCCCCCTCTGTGTCCCCACTCACCAGAGGCTATTGACCATCTGCTTTTCAGTCAGAGGTCAAAAGCAGCTTGTTAGGGGGGAAATGCGGCAGATCCCCAAACGCTAAGTACTGTATCGGATTCCTTCAGAGCATAAATGGATGGTAATGTTGCCTATGGCTCGGAGGATAAAAGAGAGAGCTCATGTGTAGACCGCCAAAACACAAATTTATTGCGCATAAAGAGATACACTTACAGGATGATGATAAAAAACCCGCGGTGTGTGACACACAGTATTTGCGCAGCAGCTTTTCAAATGCAATTTTTTTGTTTTTAAAGTACACTTTATTGAATTTCAATGCAAAAGAACACAATATATAATTTGCTAAAATATAAAAGATGATGTTACACCGATCAAATAGATACATGTCACGCTTTAACAAACTACGATACTTAAAAATCTCCATTGGCGATGCTTTAAAAAAATGTACAGGTTTTTTTTTACAGGTTACCAGTTTAGAGTTACAAAGGAGGTCTAGCGCTAGAATTATTGGTCTCACAATAACATTTGCGGTGATACCTCAGCTGTGTGCCGCAGATGCTTGCGTGTCCTATGTATGTGTTCTCCTCTGCATGTGAGCATGGGGGGACAGGGGCACTTTTTTTTTTCATTTATTTATTTATTTTTTTCATTTTTAACCATTTCTTAAAAAAGATAGTTTTTATCACTTTTATTGCTGTCAGAAGGAATATAAACATTCCTTGCAACAGCAATAGGCAGTGATAGGTACTCTTTATGGAGAGATCTGGGGTCTATTAGACCTGCCCTCAAAAGCTTCTGATCAGAGATCTGATCAGATGCTTTCACGATTAACAAAATGGTGTTGTTTACTTTTGGGGAAACAGCAAGTGATGACAATGCTCATCACTTCCGGTTTCCTAGACCGTAGAGGTGATCAGAGATGATTGCATTGTAAGCTGGCGCAACTGCTGGATCAGGTGTCAGGAGAGCCCAGAGAGGCACCGGCCGGCAGCAGAGGGTGGAGAGGTTGCAGCACCTGTAAAAGCAATCCAGCTGTTAATTGGTCCCTAGGATTACTTTGTAGAGCTTCGTCGGCTCTAAAAAACAATACAGGGTTATGGCTGACAGTTGCAGTTATAACCCTAGTCTAACCAATTGCAGTCAATCACGTACATTTACCTCATTTGACAGTGGTTAATGTAGCGCTACCCCTGTAGGAGCCACTATGGATTCAACAGTAGAGGCGGCCAGGCACACAGCAACAGTCTATTCACACTGAACAGTGTAAGGGTTTGTATTTTTGTATTTTATTGCTTGTAAAAACTGGTGAGGGGATTAGGATTGAAGTGGAAAACTCCAAAACACTTGAGTACAATTCTCCAGAGGACATATCTCTGTCTCAGTAACAGAGGCACAAATACAGGTAGACTGGAACAGTCTATAAGTTCACAGCTGAGGACCATGAAGTCTTTTTAGCACAGGTACAGCTAGATTGGAACAGTCTATAGGTTAACAGCCGGGAACTATGAAATAGCTTTAAGGTGCAGCACAGAAAGGAGGCTCTACTCACAGAATCCTGGAGATCAGTCCATACTTGCAGCTTCTTTTATATAACCCAGGATCCAATCCAAAGGGCGCTGGGATGCAAGCTGCCCCCTCCTCTCAGCTCACAGATACATTTTCTCAGGAGGGAAAAAGGCAATCTCCTCTGGTCTCCAGACTATTTAATAGCATCCCACCCACCTTCTGGGCACACCTGCTCAGGAATTGGATAGGCCATGCTCAATGTTTGGGCTAGTCATTTGAATCCTCCCTCCCTAAGCTCTAGAAACTTCTTCTAGAGGCAGAAGGAGGCAATCAAACACTCAGCCAGTGAAGTCCTGAATAGACCAACTAAACAATTGCTGCTCCTCTGGCTACAGCAGGAGCCAAATACTAAGCATACCTAGCAGCCTAACTAAGATGGTGCTACATTAAGTTACTGCATTCACTTCTGATGTTTTATCCCTCAGACCTGTCACCATTTTTGTTGTTTGGTTGATTGTCTCTGTACTTATTCTATCTTATCAATATCTTCTTGTAAGTGAGGTCTTTAGGACTGGACACAGTATTTTAACCACTTGCCAACCGCGGTGTAGCTGAATGATGGCTACAGCGCGGTTGTCCAGTTCAGGGAGAGCATCTATTGACGTATAGACACAGCTGACCACAGATCAGGGTAAAGGACCAATTTCAGGCACCCCTTTACCACATGATCAGTTGTGTCCAATCACAGCTGATCAAAATGCAAACACACTTGCCAGGTATCACCATTCCTTTCCGCATGCTGTCACAGTGTGAGGAGAGGAGAGCCTGTAACCGGCAAATGTGAAAGGGGACATCTACACTGATAATCATGGCACTGATCATCAGTGTCCTGATTATCAGTGCAGTCCCAACAGTGCCCATAAGTGATGCCTATCAATGCCAATCAGTGCTGCCAATCAGTGCCCATCAGTGTTTCCAATCAATGCCCATCAGTGCCATCTATCAGTTCCTCCTCATCAGTGGCACCCATCAATGCCCATCAGTGCTGCCTATCAGTGCCCATCAGTGCTGTCTATCAGTGTCACCTATCAGTGCCCCCCATCAGTGCCGAATATCAGTGCAACCTCATCGGTGCCTCCTTATCAGTGCCCACCAGTGCCACCTCATAAGTGCCCATCAGTGCAGCCTGTCAATGCTGTCTATCAGTGCCCATCAGTACTACAGCCTCATCTGAGAAACATTTATTTTTTTCTAAATTTTTGGTATTTTTTCATTTGTTTAGTGAAAAATAAAAAACCCAATGGTACAACTCAAAGAAAGCTCTATTTGTGTCAAGAATGCTAAAAATTCCATATGGGTATAGTGTTGTTTGACTGCGCATTTGTCATTCAAAGTGTGACAGCTCTAAAAGCTAAAAATAGGCCTGGTCTGGAAGGGGGTGAAAGTGGTTAAAAGGTCTAACTAAAGATCTATAAAGGAGGATATCTACTGTATATTGCTGTTTTCACAGTTTGACTATATATCATTTGCTTTTTAGACAGCTTACTTGTATACTAATGTAGTGTGGCTACTAATAATATATTAGACAGAAGAGCTCATATATATGATCATCTTTATGTGTTGAATGTCCTCTGCATGTGGAAATCACTCACCAATTTCTCATACAGGGTTCAAAAGGCATGCCTGGTTTATATGGAATTCCGGGTTACAAAGGAGATTTTGGAGATACAGGTAATCATGCAATGTGTGATGTATATGTCATATTACTAAAAAAGCACACATATAATTACTTTTATGTACATTCCTCCATCCAGGTGAAAGAGGAAGCTCTATGAATTTTCCAGGAGAGAGAGGGAACAAGGGTGTGATAGGTGACCATGGGTTTCCTGGTATGTGTTTCATATATTTTATCAAACTATATATCTTCATTTTTGGGGGTGCTTGTCTGTGAAAAGACTACATGAGACTAAAGACACGGCAATCAAAAGTGTATAATATGTCATCAGACTCACAGCGGAAGCTATAGATAAACTGACAGTATAAACATATAGTTCTTCTTATTGGCAGGTGGTAATTTTTAATTACCAAAATCTAGAAGGTTTGGTTATTTTTCAGCCAGTCACTTTTTGAGAGGATGAAATTTAAATTGATGAGGATGACACAAAACTGGTTCTGTCTTCCATAATTATGGAGGGCATTTTCAAAGTTTGAATATCAGGGCAACCAAGAGTTTACTACCACTGACTACTTATACATGGCAATACAGATAATATAGACCTCAGCAATAAAAAAAGGAGATCATAGTGTTTTCTACTTATTGGGAGCAGGTCACATTGGAGGGTATGCTTTCTTGACTTCATAGAAGTCATTCAGAAATCATCTATTCTGACTTGATAGGGGATGTAGACAGTTCTTTCCAGCACATAGACAAACAAGGCCTGATGAAATGGTGTAAATAAAATATACATTGGGGTAATGAAAATCAATTTGAAATGCATGCTGTACAAATGATATGCTGCTTTTATAATCTGAATTTTTTGGCGTTGCAGGACAAAGAGGAATACATGGAGAAAAGGGATTGTCAGGAGATGAAGGTTTTCCTGGCATTGAAGGAATGAGTGGAGATCCTGGACAACCAGGACAAAAGGGCCAAATAGGTATCTATTGGATATATGACAAAAAATATTGTTGCCTTTGTTGTTGTAATTGGTCATAAGCAATATTTGTCATAATGCAACATATTACTTATTTATCTTTGGCAAAACCTGACAATATTATAGACAACATTTATGGCCAAAGCTCTTTTGGCCATACTTCTCCTGTGGGTCACATGAGTGCACCAAGTTCTGCACTCCTGTGACCCAGATTAAGCCAACAGTGGGCCAAATTATGCTTCCCGCTGACATCACAGAGCTGGTCCAGGTTCTGCAGGGATCCTGATAATAATGTTGAGATCCACCCAGATAGCTCAGCCACTCAGTGCGCCGCTGAGAGCCTGAGCCAGCCATTCCTGCCCCCTCCACAGCCCCGGGCATGTGGTCATCAGATTGATGCTGCAGCCATCTAGGTGAGTATGTAGGTTTATTATTTTCCTATCCACTATTTTCCATTTCTCTTTTAATGCAATTTGACTATCTTAATTCCTTATTTAGATGATGTTTATATGGTCATTTCACCCTCTTCAGGTTTACCTGGCTTGTTGGGCATAATTGGATCTCAGGGGGATCCTGGATTTCCAGGAGTTCATGGTGAAAAAGGAAGTTCTGGCATCTCTGGTTTACCAGGTCAACAAGGTAATGGAATGAAAGTTTGTAAATGCATAGCTCCCAGCTGTCCCTTATTTGGAAGGACTTTACCTCTTTTGGAACCCAATCTATTGGTCCTTCGTGCCTTCTCTGTTGTCCCCCTTTTTGGTTTGATGTGTAAACTTCTATAGAAAAAGTATTATGCTACACTAAACCTTTAATCCAACCTCTAAATTGTTGAAATTGGTATTTTTGATTATGGAAAAGCCCCTATGGATTAAGCCAATTTTTTTTGTGTATTAATTCTTCGTGGGCTATATAAGTTGGGGCTTGAGAGCTTTGTGTCCTTTGCCTAAATACTTTGTGCTACATTGTGTGCCTCTTTGTCATCTCAGAAGGTTGGAGGTACTTAAATGTCTGCAATAGTAATTCTAGTTATCACTCAATTTATATTTTACTTTATTCCACCTTGTTTTAGAAAAAGATGGTCTCAGTAGAAATAAATACAGTCTATAATTAAGTACAGTATTCCTATTATGGTCTCTAGAACAAACACTCTGTAGACAATTGAAGCAATTGTAGCATATCTGAAAAATATTCACATCTACCTTGCATAAACTTACTGTACCCCATCATAGAGATCCTAGTGGCTCCCTATGACCAGGGAACCGTATTTGGCTTCATGCTAAGCACTGGGTGTAGTGGGGTAAGTTTTGATTATTTATTCTTCATTGGTGGTCTTATCCACATTGGACTGAAGGAAAACCAGAGCATCTGAAGGATACAAACACAGAGAGATATCAACAGGTTTACCCTTTGAGGAAGCTAGTAATGCTCTTCTTGGATTAGAATATTTCATGTCAGACTTGTAATTCTTGGGCCTCGTTCACATGGGCATTCTTAAAGAAAGAAATTAAAAGTTAGCAGCTGCAAATACTGTAGCTGCTGACTTTTAATATAAGGACACTTACTTGTCTGGGGATCCAGTGATGTCCTCACCCAAACCAATTCTTCAATTGGCATCAGGTGCAGGCATCTTGGGTAAGGGAAGCCGACAGTGAAGCCTTGTGGCTTCACTGCAGGTTTCCTACTGCACATGCATGAGGCGTGCTGGTGAATGGTCCCACAGTCTTCTGGGACCTGTGATGTGTCTCAGAAGGCTGTGGGGGAAGGAGGGGGGGGCGAACGTCCACACAGATCGCCGTGGCGATCTGACTGGAAGTGGGAGCGGGTACCTGTCAAATTTATATTGTAAAATGTGCTCTGTTTGGGTGTCTGGATTCCAATGAAGGAAGACTAACTCTTAAAATAAGGGTTGGATTTATTTACAATAGGGATACAAATACATTAGAGTTATAAATAAGGAGAGGGAAAATGGGAATAAGGTGATGGGGAAAGAAGGGGGTCTCCACTAGTCTAATAATCTCACACGCACACATTCTCTCAGAAGCTCTCAGGCCAGGGTCCTTTTTATCCAGCTTGAGACCCACACCCACTTGGGGGGTAATCACAGTCATTGAAGACATTTGAACCAAATGTCATAAATTGTTCACTCCTCTCCCCGACTCAATTTTAAGTTTCTTTAAGCAGATAATCACATAGGATGTCCATCCAATTCATCACCCCTCAGGCCCCATGCTGGCCAGGTGTGAGGGGCAATTGAATAGCCTTAGGAGTCCAACTGGTCAGATGATAACCACCTTGTGCATTCTTCTAGCCCTGTTTACTGCAGGCTGCCTATGAACACTGTCATTTCCCAAGCCATATTGTTCTCATGTCCCATCTGCATTAATATATATATTTTTTTTTCCAATATCACCCACTTACCCTCTCTCTCTGAAAAAGTGCCAAATGTGGCAGTGGAGTGGGGGGGAGGATGCAAACAAGTGGAACTTCAACTTTTGTTCCACTTTAAGCATACATCCATGTGAACAGGCATGTTTGCCTACAGGGGATGCAAAGTTTTCAATGCATTTGCATGCAGGCAGTGCAATTCATATCTAGCGAGATGCAGCGGCTGTGTCCGTGCAGCTGTACAGGTGTGTGGGGACATGCACCTGCACGGCTGTCAAATTGGGACCAGCAGCTATGTCCATGCAGTCACTTCATTCCAGTAGACAAGAATAGGACTGTCTGCATACGTGTGCATGGAACACCTGTCCACCCATACAGGCAATGAGGCAAACACAGACCTTCACACCAAGGCACGCTTAAGTATGGCAATGTTAATGAGGCCATAATAAATGCATAGTGTACAGAGTAATATGAGCAACACAGGTCAGCATTAGGCTGAAATGGCTTATAATGTTCTGTATTTCTATAGCTAGTAGTAGTTGGTCACATTCAACTAAACTAAATCTCTAATGTTGAATACATTGTGCCACTCTTTCAAACGGGTTCTTCAGTCCAAACTCACATGCCAATGCACAACCATGTCATATACATATGTATAGGTAGACTGAAAATGTAAATATTCAGTGATTTGTTGAATGGAACACTTCCAGGTACAGTAGAATGGCTCCACAGAGAGTGAGCTGAATACTGATACAATTATACAAGAACTTCATTCACACACAGATGCAGCTTTCTTACAATCTGTTCCATTCTGGCTCTTCTGTATCAAACTAGATATTTGTCAGCTTCAGCTGACAGAACAGCCCATACATGACCCAGTTATCTGCAGCGTAGGTCTAAAACAACCAAATTTGATCATGAATTGTTATATACAGTGTATAGCTTCACTCCAGAAATCTAAACCTGGTGCCCAACCTGTGGCCTAAGGGCCACATGTGGCCCTTTGATATATAATGTGTGGCCCTTGGACCTCAGGAGTTTGTAGTGGGAACATTGATTAGGGCAATAGCATTGATCTCTGCTAGCCTCATGTAACATGTTCCTGGTTTCATATTGTCTTCTGTAGCATATCCATAGCCAAAAATGTAGCATGCCCACACTCTCTAACCCTCTTTTCTAAAGTTTCTTACAGTCCTCTCAAGCATTATATATATTGAACATTATGTGCGGCCCTTTGGTGATGTCAGGGGCAACATTTGAGGTCCCCCTTAGGTCATAAGTTGACAACCACTGCTCTAAGCTAGTCTCTATGCCAGGGTTTCTCAACCAGGGTTCCATGGAAGCCTAGGGTTCCTCCAGAAGTTTCCAGGGGTTCCTTGAGCAATGAGCAATTTCTTCCTCTCATACAAGTTCCCACTGACACTATTGATCTTTTTAGCTATTTGTAAAGGAGTAATTCTTCCCGATGACCACAAGTGTTAGCAGCATTCTTCCCACTGACCATCAAAGTATTGTATCATTAGTTGTAAATATAGTAATTTTTAGCAGGGGTTCCCTGAGCCTGGAAAGTTAGTTCAAGGGTTCTACTGTGTTGAAAAGGTTAGGAAAGACTGCTCTAAGCATTGCATGAATTGTTATGTAACACCCATAACACATATGTAATTATTTTACAGGTTTCCCTGGATTCAGAGGACGTCCTGGACTTGATGGCTTGAAGGGTACAAAGGGGCTTCAGGGACCAGCAGGTACAGCTTTAATGAATCGGCTGTAGTAGAACTGCACATTTCAACCTATGATATGTATTGTTAATATATATGCATTCTTTTAAATAGGGGTGGATATCTTTGGTGCAAATGGTGTTAAAGGTACTCCTGGGCAAAAAGGTG
This sequence comes from Glandirana rugosa, assembly GCA_018402905.1. Lineage (NCBI taxonomy): Eukaryota > Metazoa > Chordata > Amphibia > Anura > Ranidae > Glandirana > Glandirana rugosa. Next base: position 1,181,165 of record BLSH010316257.1, on the reverse strand, counting down.
ATCAGGGAGAACAAAGCATTCTAGCTGGACTTCCTGGTAACAATGGTGTAAAAGGTGCCAGGGGAGAGCCAGGTTAGTGCAATTTTCTGTACTCACCACTTATGGGGCCCATTAAAAAGGGTTATGTAATATTTTGATTCTGCTCATTTAGTATTTGTATGTGTGCAGCATGTTTACTTTCTGCAGATTCAGTTTATACTGAAAAGCAGCATGTTGGTCAAGAAAATTTGTGTTATTTGCATGCATGTCATTCCTAGTAAAGGGTATGGTCTTCTCGGGTTTCTCACATTTCAGTTGTCACTTGCTGGCTCATGCCAGGCTGATACATGTTTAACTGCACATTAAAAATGTCAGATATAATGTCTGCTGCAATTTCTGATTCTGTCCAATCAACATTTTGTTAAGTAGGAGTTTATTTATCATAACTATCGGATTGTAAAACAACTACTGTGAAAATCAGCCATTCGAAGTATAAACTGTTTTAGTCCCCATTTTTACCATCATACTTGCACTAGGTAATCAATATATTAAGAGTATAGAGGGTAAATTGATATGGGTTTCATCAGAAGCCAACTCAAAAGACTTAAAGTGGTTGTAAAAGCTTACATATACCCAGTGAAGAGACTGGCCTTGGGTGATACACAGAAATGCAACAAATCCCCCTACATAAGTTGTACTAGTTTATATGCAGGATTTCTTCTCTACATCCATTTAAAGTGCTGGATTTTAAAGCTTGTCTGAGAATTTAGAAAAAAGATAGCAGAGATCTGAAGTTACACTCTACAGAGCTCAGTGAGGAGAGGTTGGAGAGATGATTGTAGGGGGAAGGGACACACCCCTCCACCCAGCACACAGGAACAGAGCTCAGGCTGTCAATCAGCTGGAGGTCCCTCCCCACTCCCATTTTTCTCTTGGTGTCAGGAAAACTTCTCAGAAATGATTCTTGCTGATAGCAGAGGAACGGGGCGGCAGAAAGAAATGACACCTAAGCCTCGTACACATGCTGCGATTGTCGCACGACCGCACGTCCAATTTTTCCCAAGATCAGCTGTCAGTGATTTCATCTAGCGTACTGACGTTAGCCAAATTATCGTTTGACAAAGGCAAACGTAGTGACGTGCTACAAGCGTATAAATAGGAATTTCAGTTTTCGTGCGTCACCCTTTGGGCCCCTTCCGCTGATTTCGTGTTTATGTGACCAAACACTTCCAGCTCGTTCCTGGGTTTCCGAGCATGCGTGTCTGTACTTTCCACTTTTGTTTGTCTAACTACTGTACAGAAGAGCTGAAAATCGGATGATGCCTTGTCGGCAGACAAAAATTTTCTAGTCGGCTCATCCAGCTTTTGTTGGACAATAAATGAAAATCAGCTTTCGAATGGAGTGTACTAATGGTCAGATTATCGGACGACAGGCTGTTGTACGAAAATTTTTGGCCGATAATTGGACCATGTGTACGGGCCTTTAGTGCTCTTAATTAAGACAACTGCACCCTATAGAGGGATATGCTTTCTTCATATTTCATGTCTGAGGTTTACAGCCACTTTAAAGGAAATGTATTCTGTAATACTACTGCATTAAAGTTGTCACATATAACAATGTAATTTACATCAATGCCATTCATTATGATGCCAGAATCTGTCACAGTAGTGGATAATATATTTAGTTTGTATAAAATCAGCAGATAATACAAATGCATCATTGTATCTGAACAGAAGGCCGAAATGAAGCACTCAAATCAAACCCTGAATATTCCTATAGACTGCGCTGAAAAACATTCAAACACTATAATAGTCAGCTGACCCAGTCAATTTCAAAATGATCCTGTGATTATTATATGAAGTGTCTGCTCAGTAGTACGCATACTCACTTGGGTTATACATCGCTCTGGTTAAAAATCATTTAGTAATGAGATTGCGCATGCATTAATCTCTATGAAGATTTGTAGTCTAGTACACAAATGCACCATTTCATGAAAGTGTTACTAAACCCACAACAGTAAAATCAATGTGTAAATGCAGTAAAGCATGCTTGTTATACTCACTGTGGAACCTAAGGGGTCAAACCTCTGCATTGTCTAAAAAGGCTGTTTGATCCTGTCCTCTCTGACCCTCCCCTTATTTTACTGTCCCCAATCCATCCGCAGGGCCTTGGGGGAACTCTGCCCCTGCTCAGTTTAATGTGTATTGCTAGAGAATTTTTCTTTTTTTTGGGAGGGTGCATGTTATCAGCACAGTTCAGACAGAAAGTCAGGGGTCATGCAGCCTCATAGGACAGTCAGAGGAGAATGAAAACTCCTCCTATAAGCTTTATCCAGTGCTCGCCCGAACACTGATAAAAGTCACAAGATTGCTATATACTGCTTATGAGAAAAAGGTATTTAGCAGTTTATAATTACTAAAATAATTGCATTTCCATTTATCTGTGTACTATGGAAGACCTGATATAGTGAATGCAGGGTCCTGGATTTAGTAACACTTTAAAAACAGTTAATAAAATTGTATTATGGCATTTAATTATGCTAGGTAACTGATTGCTACATTATGAGTTACACACATTGATAATAAATGTTTCAACTCTCTATTGGTTTTAGGTTTACCAGGCATAACTGGTCTGCCCGGATTAAATGGAGTTCGTGGACTTCCAGGTGTATCAAATGTGTCCGGAATCCCAGGAGAAATTGGGCCTGCAGGGCCTACTGGACAGCCAGGTAGTCTTTTTACTGCAGGACCCTTGGAATTGTTTTTTGGTCTTAGGAATCCCCTGCTGAGATAAACAGAAAATAAATGCAGACAATTGTAAAAAAAAACTTTAAAAATTGTAGTACTTCCTTAGATTAGCGGTCAGTGGAGAAGTTCCCTCTTACATCAGTGGGTGGTGTAGAACTGACCCCTTACATTGGTCATCTGTAGAAGGGCAGAGCACCTTTCCTGGCCTGCCGAGCTGCATGCTCGAAAGAGGGTCTGGTATGGATTTTGGGGGCCCCACGCCGTTTTTGTAAAATTTTTGGCATTGTGTTCCCTTTAAAATCCATACGAGACCCGGTCCTCCCCCCACGCTATTTTTTTCTGAATTTTTCATTGCCGTCATTGTTTTGTTTACATTCAGCTGTCAGTGGGTAGCCGCTGACAGCTGATGAGTCATCGGCAGTGTTTGTTGCCGACCTACCAGATTGGAATTTACTGACATGACACCCAAAATTTACTGGCACAGCCAAGATTTTACTGGCATTTCCAAAAGTTACAAAATTACAGTTGTAAGTGCAAATTTCAGTATTTAAGCTGCAAACAAGTACAATATGCAATTAGCAATGTGATTTAAGATAGATATTAAAGCAAAAAACATATTTCCTATTTTATTTTTTATATAGTAAGTAAGTAGCTCAGGGATAGGACTCAGGAGGGCAAGAAATTAGAATGAAACTGACTCTCACAGTGACACTGACAGCAGTGAGCAGCAGCAAAGATCACTGGCACGACACATCCCCTCCTGAGTCACAGTAACATTCTCTTGCCATGCCAGGTGGTCCCTTCAGTCAACTTCTTGCTTGCCTTGCTCCCATCCCACAGACCCACACATGAGGCTTTGCACCATGACATCACACAACATGCTCAGGCACCGCCTCCACCAGACCCGCCCCTCGCCGGGGCTGCCCGATCACACTGTAGCAGGCACTCAGATGGCCACGGCCATCTTGACTGGAGCCGAGAGTCACGGCCATATTTTTTGCTGGCAACCTTTACCTGTCACTGGCATTTTTTACTGGCTACCTGTAAAAATACTGATGGTTGGCAACACTGGTCATCGGTTGTTAAGGACACAGCGACCGGCTTTCCGGCTTTCTTAACGACTAGCTATTCTTCACACAGAATTTGAATAATTTTTCGGCCGATCCGAATCATTCCGAAAATTTGGAATTTGTTAGAAAATTAATAAACAAAACGAAAGTTAACTAAACTAAACAAAACTAATTCCAAAAGAAATCAATGAAACATAATTAGTAACATAGCAAATCTATCCGAAACAAAACACATTTTCCGCTCTGCATATATCTAAATTCATTTTTGTTGAGACAAAATGCATGGATTCTATTACAATTATATTTCAGTTATAATCTTGATCTAATATACATTTTTATCACTAAAATAAGATAAGATGCATAGGAATGTATGGGAAGAAGCATGTGGCACAGTTCAATAAAGACATGCAGTATACTTTTATCTTGTGATTTGGTATAGCACTATTTATGTTGCAAAAGCATTAAAGAGGAGCTTCAGTCATAATACACTGTAGTTATTCAAATGAAAACATTATCGTTATCCTAAAACAGCAATTTCACTCAATAGTGGCACACTTTGCATTAAACTCCACTGTTTTCATTTTTATTTTACAGTAAGTCCTCATGCACACAGGATGTTCGAAAAAAAACAAGCTGCAAAGCCACTACCAACGCCAGGAAAAAGCGGCTGTTAAAACAGGCTTTTAGTAGCTTTTTGCATTGGCGTTAATGTGCGTCTAGCCGCATTAGCTTTTAGCAGCGTTTCTCTGCCTCTATTCAAAAATCAATTGTTCCCTATGAGAGCCATCTTAACTGATACGACTTTCAGCCCATTGATTTGCATAGAAGTCGCATCCAAATGATGATCCGACTTGTGCTGCGACTTGTGCTCTGAGGTTCTTGAAGGGGAACCCCATGCCAAAATGAAAACAAGATCATAACAGACCAAATTTTGAGGGGAACCCCCATGCCAAAAAAAACAGTTGATGGGGACAAGGGCCTCCTCCCCACAACCCTGGGCAGTGGTTGTGGGGGTCTGCGGGCAGGGGGCTTATTAGATCCTGGAAGCCCCCTTTAAGAAGGGGGCCCCCAGATCCTGCCCCCCACCCTATGTGAATGAGTAGGAGTACATTGTACTCCTACTCATTCACCCAAAAATATCATAAATAAATAAAAACAGTACACAGGTTTTTGACAAAGTCCTTTTTAAAGTAGCTCCAATGTGTCTTCTCCCCTTTCCAGTGATGTCTTCCTCCTCCGGTTCTTCTCCCTCCTCCTCTGATGTCTTCTCCGTTCGGTTCTTCTACCTCAAATTCTTCTCCCTCTGCTGTCTTCTTCCTCTGGTTCTTCTTCCTCCGATTCTTCTTCCTCCTGGTGTCTTCTCCCGATGCTAGCTCCCACTGTTTTGTTAGCTCTGGTGCATGCCATTACTTATATAGCCATGGGGCGTGGCCATTCAGTGATGTCATCTGGTGACCCCACCCCATGTGACGTCACCACCCCATCATGCATCCTGACCTGCTGAGCTGCATGCTCGGATAAGGGTCTGGTATGGATTTTGGGAGGCCAATAATAATAAAAAAAATCTGACGCTGGTAAAAAGCAGCTGTAAAAATGCCCTGTGTGCATGGGGACTAAACCAGCACATATATAGACTGTGCCGGCGGTCATTCATAGTAAGGGCAGTTAAATGAAGTGCCCGACTTCTTCCTGGATTTTGTGCAGCTGCCTACTCAGCATGTACATCCAATTCTCATGCATGCACGGTACTATCACAGTACAGAAACCCAATTGTTGACAAGCTATAGCAACCCCAGCATCAGCACCTTGTCAACCACAGGGGAGGGGAAAGCTAATATGTTTTAATTAAGGAGTTATAAATAATAAAGTCTTTATGTCATGCTCTCTCCCATGGCTTCTCTTTTCCCACCAGCCAGCTATTGCTCCGTGCTAAGCTCCAACTAAGCTTTCTGGAAGGATTTTAAAAGAGAAACACAAGGGCAACAAAGTGTCCATTGCCTACAACTGGATACAAAAGTAATTCAGCAACACTCCAGCCCAGTCAGGGAGCCCAATGTCCACAGGCATGTTACATGCTGCTGAAGCCTGAATTAATGGTCAGATGGCATCTTTCATTAATCCACCAGTAAGGAACCTTTCACACCGAGGCCGCCCGAGCGCTTATTTGCGGCACTTTACTGCTCGTTATAGCGGCGCCATTCGGGCGGTGTGCTTTTAACCCCCCACAATGGGTTAAACAGGGGTTAAAAGTGCAGGTTAGCGGCGCTACCGAAGTGGGGTTCTGCACTCGCGCTGCCCCATTGTTTTTAATTTGCAGGGGCGGTATAGGAGCGGTGAATACACCGCTCCCACACCGCTGCAAAGATGCGGCTTGCAGGACTTTTTTTACTGTCCCTCAAGCGCACGGCCCTAGTGTGAAAGCACTCGGGCTTTCACACTAGGGTGTATTGGGGGAGTTTTTCAGGCGCTTTTTAGTCGCTATTTTTAGTGCAAAAGCACCTGAAAAAACGCCTTGGTGTGAAAGGGGTCTTAGGCTAACTTACAAAATAGTAGTGACTCTTTGATAGTATTTATCCTTAAATCTGATAACATTGGGCTATAATATACTTATTTAAAGTGTACCTCCACTTTTGTTGAGAAAAAAACATTCCCCTCTGGGTGATCTATGTACATTGCAAGGATTATAACAACCTGTGTTGCAGATTCCTACCTTTTGTTATTCTGAAGAAATCACTGTTTGTTTTTCTGTGCCTCTGTGCTGAGTGGGTCTAAGACCCTTTCATACTGGGGCGGTTTCAGGCGCTTTAGCGCTAAAAATAGCGCATGTAAAGCACCTGAAATGCCCCTCAATCCACCCAAGTGTGAAAGCCTGAGTGCTTTCACACTGGGGCGGTGTGCTTGCAGGACATTAGAAAAAGTCCTGCAAGCAGCATCTTTGGGGCGGTTTGCGAGCAGTGTATACACCACTCCCAGACCGCCCCTGCCCATTGAAATGAATGGACACTTTTTACCCCTTTTTAACCCCTTCTTGGGGGTTAATAGTGCCGCTATAACAGCGGTAAAGTGTCGCTTTACCACTAACCCCTGCCCACCCCAATGTGAAAGGGCTCTAATGGGAGTGTTTTCATAATTATCAATCAGCTGTGCACCTGCAGTGCACTAATGAGGAAAGCTGCTGGGCCTGCATCCCTTTAGACGTGATTTCCTATTGAGAGTATCTTGCCAAAAATTACATTTTTGTTCCAGGGGATGCCTGAAATCTGACTTGTATCTTAGTGCAGACTTCTGGGAAAATTGGTGAGCCAATCACACAAGCAGGAAATTATTCTGAGGGCGTTCTGTACACATTCTGTGTACACAACACCTCCAGGTAGCCATATTGCATTGCATTTTCAGAAAATTACAGTGGCTGCAGATTGAAAAGGAAAGGTCATTTTTAATAACATTCAATCACAATATCACTTGTGTCGCAATTGTATACGCTATATTATTTTTTCTTTATTTGCTATGTTTTTGTGAAAGTGGAGTTGCCCTTTAAAACAATAGTAATTGCCTACCTGGTATGTGCTAATATACAGTAGGTGATCTAGTATATAATGTAATAAACCTATTTAAAATGTTCATACCATATGTGGAAACATTGCAGAAGCTAGACGCCACACTTTAGCTGAAAAAAAATGGAAATGTATATATAGCTGACATATCAAAGAAAGAGAAAGTCAGGGTGACATCACACATTCTGACTTCTTTATGAGAATAGGCAAATATTTGCCATGAAAGATATCTGTCTACCATAGGTGTACGCAGCCTATTGCATTAGGGTGTGCACCCAAAGCTCAAACACGTGGTACCAATCACTCACTGTGTTCATTTAGAAAAGGAAGGGGCCTTTAAATTACATATTTGCCATCCCCTTCCCCCATTTATTGTAAAACATCCCCTGTGTGTGCCCACAGCAGAGGAAGGAATGGGAGGAGCCAGGGCAATCTGTGCTGCACAGGGTGATTAGGTTGTGCCTGGGCACACCTGGCACACCATGTGCACATGCCTATGCTGTCTACATATGGCCAGCTGTACCATATGGAGGATTTCATTAACAATACATTTTTCTTGGGTTTGTTTTCAGGCTATCCAGGGCCACAAGGAAGACCAGGTGCGTCATCTCGGCCTGGTGTGAAAGGAGAGCCAGGACAATTTGGAATACAAGGAGTTGTTGGTGAGAGAGGAACTCCTGGTGACAGAGGTCTCCAAGGGTTTACTGGGATTCCTGGTTATCCTGGGCCAAAAGGTAGTGTTTACTATCAATATCCAGCTGTTCTTAACCTTTTGTAATGCTGCCCTGCATAACAATGTTTTTTTTTTTATATCAATAGGTCAGAAAGGTCAACAGGGCATTATTGGGAACTTTGGATTACCTGGATTTCCAGGAGACACAGGACCTAAAGGACCAAAGGGTAACAGAGGGGATGCAGGTCAGTACCAAAACAATTTTACACAAGCTGTGCTGGCAATGTATTTGTAGTCATGCTATCTATAAAACAAGAGGATGTGTTTGAACCAGTTATTAGGAGCTTACCACACCAAAAGCACCACTGTGTGAAATTACATCCCCAATCATTGTTTCTTGAATTCTATGGCCACCTTAAAAAAATGAAGGCCTAGGCTAGAAGACAGGAACAATACATCATATTACTTCAGCTTGTTCAATTAAGCTTTGACAATAAAACCTGGAAGAGGATTGGTTTCCATGCAGAGCTGCACCAGATTTTGCACTCTCCAGTTTTAGTAAATCACCCCCTTTGGGGGAGATTTACTAAAGCTGGTGTACACAGAATCTGGTGCAGCTGTGCATAGTAACCAATCTTCTTCAATGTTTTATTGCCAAAGCTTAATTGAACAAGCTGAGGTTAGAAGCTGATTGGTTACTATGCAGAGCTGCACCAGTCAGATTCTGTGTGTACCAGCTTTAGTAAATCTCCCCCATTGTGTCCAAAACAATCCCATTTCATAAATGTAACAATGTGTATATAAATAAAAAGTATCTTTATGGATATATTGCTATGTTTATGAAATAAGATTATTATTGACATAATTGACATAATGTATTTGATAGTGTAACTACTTGCCGATCGCCCCACAGGAGATTTATTGCTACATGGGGCAGGACTGCGCAGGATCACGGGAGCTGATCAGTGGGTCCCGCAGACCCGATGTCATCCGGCACCCACTGATTGTTCTGTACACAGGCAGAACAGCAGGCTGCCTATGTAAACAAGGCAGATTGCCATTCTGTCAGTACTGGAGGCATGGGACCTGTGTTCCTGTAAAGCAGGACCACTGATCCATGCCTTCCACTAGTAAAAGCACCTCCCCCACTACACTGAAACATTGGTTAGACACACATTTAACCCTTTAATCGCCCCTGATGTTAACTCCTTCCCAGCCAGTGTCATTAGTACAGTGACAGTGCATATTTTGAGCACTGATCACGGTATTAGTGTCACTGGTTCCCAAAAAAGTGTCAAAAGTGTCAGTCGGGTGTCCGATTTGTCCGCCACAATATCGCAGTCACTGATCGCCGCCATTACTAGTAAAAAAAAAAAAGCAAATAAAAATATCCCATAGTTTGTAGACACTATAACTTTTGGGAAAACCAAAAAATATATGCTTATTAGGGTTTTCTTTACCAAAAATATGTAGCAGAATATATATTGGCCTAAAATTTGATTTGAAGAAATTAGTTTTATCGGATATGTTTTATAGCCGAAAGTAAAACATATTGTTTTTTTTTTCTCAAAATTGATCTGGTGGGGGTAAATCTTCCAGAGGTGAAGTGGATAATAGGATTTTGAGGTTTTGTGGGTTTTGTAAACAAAAAGGATGTTTTGATGTAAGAATAGTAGCCTATAAATACACTAACATCACTGATGCAATTGAATTGTGAACATTCAGATCATTAAAAAAAAGTTATTCATCCTCCTGTACCACCCAACCTACTGCCTACAAAAAGCATTGCTTGCAAATAACCTGTTATGTCTGCTAATAGGAAAATTAGACAAAATCTAAATTACAGTAAACTCTGCAACATTTCTTTGGCATATTGTAATCAGATTTGTATTAGAAACTTACTAAATAATTTTCTTTACTACTGTAATTATTCTGTAAAGGCAAACTATAACAGCTGACTTTTTTTCACTGATGACATATATATATATATATATATATATATATATATATATATATACAGTATATACAGTATGTATATATATATATGGGGGCGCATGCGCGGCGGCATGAAGGGTGGTCGCTTGTAATCACTGCTCCGTCGGACCTGACTCTCCAGGGCCAACGCACACCTGAACAGGCTCAAAAACCTCCACCACCCCTGTGGAACGCCCCTGCATGCCAGGGAACAAAAAGGTGCACTGCCGCTGCTCTCCACAGAACAACCTCACTAACTACCTCCTCCGCTCGGAGCAGAGAAGGAAGAAGATAAGTCAAAATGGCGCCACGTCACAGGCTTCAAGCACCTCTTCTCCAGCCTCTAGCCATCCTCTGCTGAACTGAGAGTACACCCCGCAGCTCACAAAGGCTGATCTTGATGAGAGCCTAGCCACCATCTATGAGAAGCTGGCACAGAAAAATCAATCTGAGGTTCACAAATCTACTAATGCCCCCTCAGAAATAGCAGCACTCGGCAATCGCACGGATATGCTTGAGGCTAAACATGATGAGCTCTCCTTAGCACACAATGATCTAAGAAAGGACTTTGAGTCCCTGGCGGATAATTTCTCACTCATCCAGGGACCTGGACATTCGGAATAGAAGGAACAACTTATGGATCGGGGGGGTGGCGGAGACGGTAACCGACCTGGTCCCAGCTATCACTAAACTATTCCACAGCGTACTACCAGGTACTCCAGACGAGGCCTTCAAGTGCAACAGAATACACAGGGCACTCCGCCCTAAACCCCCCACGGACAAGCAACCCCACGACATTATTCTTTGCCTGAAGGACTTTCTTATTAAAGAAGAAATCCTGCGAGCCTCTAGGGGAACCCCAAACATTGAGATGGATGGAAGTAAGATTCAAATATTCATAGACATCTCCCCAGCCACCTTAGAAAGAAGAAGGAAAATGAATGAGGCAACCTCTATTTTGCAAGCAGCCAGAATAAGATATAGATGGTGTTTTCCTTTCAAGCTTTCTGTCCCGCATAATGGCACGACATATACAGTCTTTAATCTGAGAGAAGGAAAGGAGCTGATGATCAAACTAGGCCTGCTGGAACTCGAGCCTCCTCTTAGGCTACAAAATGCACCCTGATCATCTCCAATCTGGAATACGTCCTTTGGGCTATCTGCAAGAACAACGCAGTTATGCTTCTCCGCCCCAATTTGACCCTAGCTGTTGCCATCAAAGATGACCATCTCTCCCTCTATCACCTCACTTTACCACTTTCTAAATACCTCATATCCCCCTTTTGTGGTTCTAGTTCTATTTTTTTAATTCTCTGCTGGAAATTCACTAATCTATGCATCAAGATACTTTTATCTTCCTTCAGCTTTATATTACGCTGCAATAACAACCCACAAAATTCATTATATCCTTTATACTAACTGCTAATCTCTGTCCAGTTGTCTTTTCCACAGCGTTCTCTGGAATTTTCTCCTATTGGAATTTATATATAATAAGAACGAGACACAAAGGTTTCATTCTAAAACAACTACATTCTCTCTTCTGCTCTATAGATGGCAGCATTGGACAATTAATTGTCTCTGGTCAATTTAATCAGATAAACTTCACAGATGGCTTTCTATTCCACTCCTCACTACATTCCTTCTATGCACTGATGCAATAATAACAGTTCCCCTTGGATAGTTATTCCTGTGTTTCCCCGACTCTAAACGTGCATGATCCACAAGTTTTATTTAGTACTTAATAACACACAAACCCCCCATATGGATGTAAACTCACACTTTAAATGAATAAAATAGGCATCAAAGAATAAAATTGTCTCGGTTGAGGACTGATCCGTCTCACCACTCCTATGCTTGTGCGAACCAGCGCGAAGCGAAGCGGTGCTCCCGGGTACGGAGGAGTCACTGCCGATGCAGACAGACAACCGCGCGGTCACGCCCTGACGCGTTTCGTCATTACTTCGTCTGAGGGCGTCCCTCAGACGAAGTAATGACGAAACGCGTCAGTGCGTGACCGCGCGGTTGTCTGTCTGCATCGGCAGTGACTCCTCCATACCCGGGAGCACCGCTTCGCTTCGCGCTGGTTCGCACAAGCATAGGAGTGGTGAGACGGATCAGTCCTCAACCGAGACAATTTTATTCTTTGATGCCTATTTTATTCATTTAAAGTGTGAGTTTACATCCATATGGGGGGTTTGTGTGTTATTAAGTACTAAATAAAACTTGTGGATCATGCACTATGTGAGCACGTTTTATTGAAGGGAAATCTGACCACGTATGCACTGACGATGCAAAGAGGAGGAATAGCAGAGGAAGTGTTGTTGTGGATTACTCTGTGAGCCTGATTGCTATCATCTATCGCTTGAGTCCCAGTTATACACTGATCCAGGATTCGGAAGGGTGTCCATTAAAGGAGTGTTGTACACCATATAAACCCGAATGCGAGTTTTCCAGTGATATCTGGTGAGTTTTTCTACGTTGGGGGGCTTTTCCTCCCAGTACTTTCACACGAGGTGTGGTGGTGGCCAGGACTTCTAAATATCACAGTTCTGAGTGGATGGACAGTTCTTTGATCTATTTATGAAGATTGTATGGTGCTAAGGACTGCTCAAGCGCTGCTTGCAATTTGCTGGTCATTAATGATTAATTTTGATTACCAAGTTGCTTTTTGATTATAGACATTTCTAAAGCAGCAGCTACAAGATTATTATTGACACATATAGTTTTGTGAAGTGATTTATCCAGGGCGCTGATACTTGTTACCTGGTTGTTGCAACAAAGTCACAAGGTTTTATAGTAAACAAATTGTATTGTGTGAGTTTGTTAATCTCCTATATATTAAATATTATATATTATATAAATATATAACATATATAATTTAACATATATAATAATATATGTTAAATTCTCCCGACTACTACCCCTTATTCAACCCCTGGAGGGTCGGTATCCGTATGTTTGCCCCCCTATTGGGCTACTGCTCCTCTCATGGACTTTGAGCAAATGGGCCCCAGGCACACGATTAGCGCAGGGGCGTATCCGGCTCTGACCTTGGTCAAGCACTGGTCCAGTTGTGGACGGATTTGTCCATTCAAGGTTTTTGCGTGATCAAACTTCAGTTTTTTGTTTATTCCCCAATTTTTTTTTCTGGAACTGTTTTTCAAGTTTTCTTGTTTATTTTAATGGAAGGTTTATTCTCTGGCTACATTGTTTTCTCTACTTCTTAGGTATAGCATGCTGGAATGTAACTATTGATACTGCAGTCTTTATCTGCCCACCTCAACAATTGATTATTGGGATGCAGTGTGGCTGTTTTGAACCCCTCTGTCAATGCAGGAAATTTTTCTCCATCACCCTTCAATATTTAATACCCTCAATACATAATGGGTCTTAAAATAATTTCCCACAACGTTCAAGGGTTCAATTCCCCCCATAAGAGGAAAAAGGCCTTTAGACACTATAAATGCCTGGGTGCCGATATTATTCTCCTACAGGAGACCCACTTCTCCTTATCCAACCCCCTAAGTTTTTTGACAGAACCTTCAAACAGTTCCACTACACTGGCTATGCTAATAAAACAAGAGGTGTAGCTATATTTGTTCGTAACACTATAATACTTGACATACAAAAGGCATTTAAGGATGTGGATAGTAGATTCATAATAATTAAAGGATCCCTTAATGGCAAAGCCATTACCATAGCATCTGTATACACACCAAACAAATCACATGCCTCCTTCTTTAAATTCTTTTTTGACATTGTGGCCTTACATGATTCCCCTCATCTAATAATCGGAGGCGACTTTAACCTAACAGCCAACCCCTCGTTAGACATAAGTAAAGTTACCCCCTCCACTAAAGCTTTCCCTAAATCCCTATCTCGATCAATACACGAACATCAACTTATTGACACCTGGAGCGCCCATAACACCGGCTGCAAAGCTTATACCTTTTTCTCACATCCCCAAAACAGCTACGCTAGACTAGACTACATTTTTTGTACTCCAGTTTTGTTGGCCAACTCTTCCAATGCTTGCATTCAATCCTGGCCACGGTCTGACCATCAAATAACTATTTTTGATACTTCACATATTGGATTGGTCCATATGCCCTATAGTTGGAGGATCGATGATTCTTTGCTTTCAGATGCTACCATAGTAGTTTGAATCAACTGTCATTTAGAGGATTACTTTAAGCTAAATAACACTGAGAAAACATCCATGAAACACTATGGTCAGCTCAGAAGGCGGTCATTAGAGGCCATCTCATCCGCATTGCGTCAACCAGAAACAGAAATAAAATTAGAGACATTAAAACTAGAGTTGAGCGAACACCTGGATGTTAGGGTTCGGCGGGTCTGGCCAAACTTCGCGAAAAAGTTCGGGTTCGGTACCGAACTTGACCCGAACTTGACCCTGGACCCTGAACCCCGAACCCCATTGAAGTCAATGGGGACCCGAACTTTTCGACACAAAAATGGCTGTAAAAAAGTCCTGGCAAGTGCTAGAGGGCTGCAAAAGGAAGTAAAATGGGGGTAAGAGTAGCGGCTTGGGATTGTAGGTCCACAAGCGAGTTGAGATCAAAATTACAGAGATTAAAATAAAGACAAAGACCAACTGCGTTACGCCTACTCTACCGGAGATTACTGGCGGAAGACTCGACTGGTATCACAAAGTACCTACAAAAGAGTCACAATAAATCGAATTTCATTAGGAGATTTACTGTCAACTAAGTTTGATGATACCATCGTAGACTTTCGTTTCTTAGTAGCTAGGAGGTTGATATCCCGTATACCTGGTTAGGTTATACACTTCATAGTTTTTATCAATAAACTACCAGTCTGGCACCGGTCCTAACTT
>BLSH010316257.1:1131712-1155846 GCA_018402905.1 Glandirana rugosa | reverse complement strand
TTATGTCCCTGCCAACCCATCCCCCCCACAGTTAGAACACACCCAGGGAACACTGTTAACCCCTTCACTGCCCCCTGCAGGTTAACCCCTTCACTGTCAATGACATTTACACAGTAATCAGTGGACATTTAAATTTCTGATCGCTGTATAAATGTCATTGGTCCCAAAAATGTGTAAAAAATGTCCGACATGTCCGCCCCAATATCAAAGTCCCGATAAAAATCGCAGATCGCCGCCATTACTAGTAAAAAAAAAAATAATAATAAAAACGCCATAAATCAATTCCCATAGTTTGTAGACGCGATAACTTTTGCGCAAACCAATCAATATACGCTGATTGCGATTTTTTTACCAAAAATATGTAGAAGAATATAAATCGGCCAAACCCAATGAATAATTTTTTTTTTTATATTTTATTTTTGGATATTTATTAGAGCAAAAAGTTAAAAAAATATTGTTCTTTTTTCAAAATCGTCGCTCTTTGTTTGTTTATAGCGCAAAAAATAAAACCCGCAGAGGGGATCAAATACCACCAAAAGAAAGCTCTATTTGTGGGGAGAAAAGGACACCAATTTTGTTTGGGTACAACGTAGCACGACCGCGCAATTGTCATTCAAAATGCGACAGCGCTGAAACTTGAAAATTGGTCTGGGCAGGAGGGGGTTTAAGTACCCAGTAAGGAAGTGGTTAATAATATTTCTCAACCTGACAAATTAAACTCCATGTTACAATGAGAACAAGAACTAAACCACAAAATTTCTATTAGGCTATAAGACTGGAGGTCAATGATAAATTACCTCCACAAAAACTGCTGCTCTTCCTCCATTCGAGAGTCTCCATATAAATTAATGACCAGGTGGTACATGACCCCCTCCAAGATCAACACCTTTTACCCAAACACTTCTCCCAATTGCTTTAGGGGACACCCTGAACAAGGTACACTGTTGCATACTTTTTGGAGTTGTGGTCACCGTAACCAGATTTGGAAATATATCTCAGAGATAGTTAACAAACTAACGAATGATAATATCATTCTTACACCTCAGATCTGCCTCCTGTTTATGAAAATTCCTAACACTCCCATGCTATACAGCAGACTGCTGCACACTCTCTGTATTGAGGTCATTTGGATGATTGCATGCAACTGGCATACAACAGTGATTTCTTGGCAACAAGTTCTATCTAGAATGTCAATGATTAAGCTTACTGAATATATACATCACTCGCTCAATAACAATATCCACAAACTTAAACAAAAGTGGTCACTATGGGACTTCCTGTTCCCTTGAATTGTCTCCCTGTTAGCATCAGCCTTTGACACCACATCTTTTTATTCCATATGCCTCTGGTTAGCTCTTCAGTTGTTATACCTCCCTATCTAATATACCATTGTGATTGCCCTCTATGTCTCATCTATGCTTTTCTGATCCTTCTATAATTACCTACAAAATAGTTGTTCAATGTAATGTACCCAGATGCTTTTGTACCACTTTACTTTCTTATATTTTATTCATGTACATGTATCCTCTATCCTGTATGTACCTTTTTTACTCAACCTTCTAATAAAACAGTTTGTAAACAAAAATAGTATATATATATATATATATATATATATATATATATATACTTAGATTGTAAGCTCTAACGAGCAGGGCCCTCTGATTCCTACTGTATTTAAGTGTATTGTATTTGTACTGTACCCTCAAGTTGTAAAGCGCTGCGTAAACTGTTGGCGCTATATGAATACTGTATAATATAATAATATATATATATATATATATATATATATACATATAGTGTATACACCGCAATCAGCCATAACTTTATGACCACTGAGGTTAACCACTTCCCTACCGCCGTATTCAGAATGACGGCCGGTAAGTTGAGTTATCCTGACTGGATGTCATATGACGTCCAGCAGGATAACATGCCGGCGCAAGCCTGGAGGGCACGCATCGCAGCGATTGGTGGTGTGGTGTGTCAGTCTGACCCCCCGCATTACCGATATCGGTAAAGCGCTCCCATCTGAAGTACTGTGTGATCAGTCGTGACCAATCACGGCTGGTCACATTGTAAACAGGAAGAGCCGTTTATCGGCTTTTCCTGTGCTCGGGTCTACAGACCTGAGTAGTGGAGAGCCGACCGGCAGCTCTCTTGACAGGGAGGGGTCTGTGCTGATGGTTTATCAACGCAACCCCCCCCCCCCCTCGGATCGCCATCCTAGACCACCCATTAGGGAGCCAATCAGGCCACCAGGGAGACCACCTTAGACCACTAGGTAAGGGGCACAGTGCCCAATATGGATGGCACTCAGTGCCACCTTTAGATGCCACCCTAGACCACCAGGGAAATGGCCCCTATCAGTACATCTGCCCAGCAGTGCCCACCAGTGCCCCTATCAGTGCGTACCAGTGCCACCTATCAGTGCCCACCACTGCCACCTATGAGTGGCCATTAGTGCCACCTATCAGTACCCAGTGCCGCCTATGAGTGCCAATCAGTGCCGCCTATGAGTGCCCCTTATCAGTGTCCATCAGTGCTGCATATTAGTGCCCGTCAGTGCTGCATATCAGTGCCACCTATCAGTGCCTTTCAGTTCTGCATATAAGTGCCTCATCATCAGTGCCCGTCAGTGCCACCTCATCAGTGCCAATCAGTACTGCCTCATCAGTGCCCGTCAGTGTAGCCTCATCAGTGCCCATCAGTGATGGAGTAAATGTACTTATTTACAACGTTTTGAGACAGAAACAGAGAAACTTTTTTTTTTTAATTTTCTGTCTTTTTTTATTTGTAGCGCAAAAAATAAAACCCGCAGAGGTGATCAAATACCACCAAAAGAAAGCTCTAAATTTGTTTGGGTACAACGTTGCATGACCGCGCAATTATCATTCAAAGCGCAACAGCACTGAAAGCTGAAAATTGGTCTGGTAGGAAAGTGTTCTAAGTGCCTGGTATTGAAGTGGTTAAGTGAATAACATTGATTATCTTGACATCTGCAATGACATCTGAAAGTCAGTGTTAGACAGCAAGTAAACATGTTGTGCCTAAGGTTGATGTGTAAAAATCAGGGAAACAAATGGGTATGCCAGTTTGTTGTGTATGGGGCTGTGTAGCCACAAACCAATCAGGATGCCCATGCTGACCTGCGTCCACAGCCAACAGCGCTTGCAATGGGCATGTGAGCATCAGACCTGGACCAAAGAGCAATGGAAGAAGCTGACCTGCTCCGATAAATCACATTTTCTTTTACATCATGTGGATGGCCGGGTGCGTGTGCCACGCTTACCTAACAAAAAGATGCCAGCATGATGTAGTAAGCAAGAAGGCAAATTGGCGGGGCAGTGTAATGCTGTGGGCAATGTGGTGCTGGGAAACCTTGGTCCTGCCATTCATGTGGCTGTTACTTTGGCACATACTGCCTACCTAAACATTGTTGGGGACCAAGTACACCCCTTCATGGAAATGGTATTTGCTGATGGCAGTGGCCTCTCTTAGCAGGATAATATGCTCTGGGATACTTCAAAAATACTTCAAGAATGACTTGAGGAACACAAAAATGAGTTTGAGGTGTCGACGTGGCCTCCAAATTCTTCAAATCTCAATCCAATCGAGCATCTGTGGGAAGTGCTGTAAAAATAAATCTGATTCATGCATCATCTTGCAACTTCAAGTACTTAAAGTATCTGCTATCGATGACTTTATGCCAGATACACCAGCATACATTAGGGCCCCATTCACACCTGAGCGTTTGTAGCTTGAAGCCTGAAGCTACAAAACGCTGGAGGGGAAAAAAATCAATGATTCTCTATGGAGAAGGCTCACATCTCCACTCAAAAACGCCTGAAGCCAAAAGCCTAAAAATGCCTGAAGCTCAAACAAGTTCTGGAAGTATTTTTGTAGCTTGATTTGGGCGTTTTTCTACTTTTTACATTGGTGACCTTTTGACCTGTACAAAATCGCTGTAAAAATCGCAGTAAAACGCATGTATTTCTGCCTGAAAACGCTACACCCAGGTGTGAATGCAGCCGTGCTTTGACGGGTCAATTCTATTTTGGTGGCAAAAGGGAGACCTACTCAATATTAGATAGATGGCCATTAATTAATGGTCGACTGGTGAATATCTACACAATCTGTTTTACAATAAACATTTAATACATGGCAAAGGATTCCCAGAACACTAGGATTTTCTAAAGAAAGAACACAGCAGAAGTTGTGTCCATTCCTGTATCTCATTGAAATGTTGGACAGAGTCCTTCGGTGAAAGTATAAATGACTGTTCTGACCCTTTTACTTTTTTGAAAATCCCAGCTTGAGTTACTGAGCTCTGTAATAAGGGGATAAGGAGAAAAATTAAAAATGTAATCCCCAATGTTTAAACTTATGGCAAAAAATGAGAATGCTAAATATTATTATGCAATATTTCAAATTAACTTACGAGTTCACTAAATAAAACAAATATTTTTTAACAATTGTACTTTTAGTTTTAACCATAAAAAAATACATATTTTTTTCCTTTTAAAAGGTCTACAGGGTGCTCCTGGACAGCCGGGATTACCTCCGTTACCCGTGCACATGAAAGTGGGCTCAGGGCCTGTTGGTGTGGTTGGAATTGTTGGTCCACAAGGCATTCAAGGTGACATGGGACCTCGAGGTCCTGTAGGTGATAAAGGTATGGCTGTTTCAAGGGCATTACATGTAATGCATTTACAATGCAATGTGAGACAGTGTTAGCAGTATGTTTCAACAGTTGGCATCTTTTACACGTGTATGAAAAAACTGTCCGTGCTGCATTTACCAACCAGTAAGATTCTGCCCTGCAGACATGAAATTGAGAATCTGATTTTAATGAATAATAAAATCATTCCTCAAAGTGCAGTGTAGAATCTGAAATGTTAAAATGTGTAAGCTTGTAATGTAATGTAATATCGATGAAAAATGCTGATAATATCTAAACCGGGTAGGACATTCAGCTATAGAAATAGATTAAACATGGAGGCGAATCTTTCTTGAGATGCAGTTCATACATGCTCTGTTAATGTTTCATGTTAAAGATAGAGTATTAGTAGTAAATATGTATACTTTTAGGAGCAGACAATAAAGAATAGGATTCTGAAATGTTTAAAAAGGGTATCTGTTTTTCAGGTGCTCAGGGTCCACAAGGTAAGGAAGGAGTACCTGGAATACCTGGGAGGTCTGCTGCCCCTGGTGCGAGAGGAGGTGAGGGATCAATGGGACAAAGAGGACCTGATGGAGCTAGAGGTATGTACACCATATTTAACTGTTATCCAATAACTTGCTGGACTGAGTGTTAATGAAGAAAAAAATGTATAATATTTAGGTATTGCTTGTCATTAGGTTGCATCACAGAAGGTAACTTATTTCTCCACACTTATATTGTAAAAAGAACTTTGTATTTTGCACTACATCACTAGATTGAAAATTATGTTAATCGGTATGTGCAGGGGTGTAACTACAGGGGTTGCAGGGGTTGCAATTGCAACCAGGCACGTGCTCCAGGGGGCCCGTGTGCCTCCCTTGTACACCTGGATAGGAAGGATGGCGGGGGCGGTATTTAGAGGAACCAATCTCCTCCATTTTCCTCCTAGTGGGGAAGATTGGTTCCTCTATATGCTGCCCCCTCCACCCCTCCTATCCAGGTTACTTGTCTTTTGCTGTTCCCAGGGTCCCTGTGTGCGTTCCTGGTCCCCCCACAGAGCTGCTGTCTTCCCTTCTCCTCTCTCCTGCCAGCTGCTGTAGAAGATGTGTAATGATGGAGAGATGGGAACGGGTCGGTAAATTTGTCATTTACCAGCTCCTTCCTTTTCTGAATGGACAGAGTCAGTGATTGGTACCAATTGGTTCACTCATAACTGAAGCATAGTAAACTGTTTCTACTATACTTCTGTTTCTGAGTGAATGGGAGGCTCGGTACACAACTATTTGCTTATTCGGTGGGACTGTAATAAAGGGCCCCGCTGTGGGACCATAATGAAGGGACCAGCGATAGGAGTAAAGGGCCCCAGGATCAGTGGGAAGAGGGAAGGGCCCTGGCCAGGGGTCAGGGGGGCTCTTCATAATTTCTTGCATTGGGGCCCTGAAGGTTCTAGTTACGCCTCTGGGTATGCAGTGCAGTTTAAAAATATATATCTACAATCCTTTTTATAAAATAATGAATATACTATATAGAGCATAATAAGGAACCCGGTCAATGTTATAAAAGTTGAAGATGACCTCTTTGTACACTCCCCTATACAAAGACTGTAATAGAAAAACTAAGAGGCAGACTAATGCTGCCTGATTGTCAGTTACATGATCAGTGGATAGGAAGTCATGTTATTGTGACTGCCTGCCAGCAAATTGTCACTGTGGTTTCCTCTATGACTGAGATCAGCATATGACTGGTCAGCACTAGAGCAAAGTGGGCCATGGCAGTTGTGAAATAATAAAATTGTCATTCTTTGTTTAGTTTTAGTGCACATGTCTAATCCTTGTAATCTTACTAATAGACATCTATGTACACACTGAAAAATGTGTCACTTTCTTTTGGGTTTTGTAGGAACTTCAGGTGTACCTGGTAGTGCTGGACTTCCCGGAATGCCAGGAAGAAGTGTGAACATTGGCTATCTTCTAGTGAAACACAGCCAGACGGATCAAGAGCCAATGTGTCCTGTTGGCATGGCCAAATTATGGAGTGGATACAGTCTATTGTATTTTGAAGGACAAGAGAAAGCACACAATCAAGACCTAGGTACATTACCCTACGTATTTTGTAATATTTTATATAATTGGGCTGTTAAGTCAGGTCTTTCAAATTTTCATAAAACTAACTTAACCTCCCTGGCGGTATGATTATTTCAGATTTTTGGTGCTGAAAGCGGTAAAATTATTTTGCATGGAAACATATATAATATAAAAGTGCATGCAGGGCACTGGGCAAAGCACTAGGGACAAAGGGGATGTGAAATGATTTCATACAGTAATGTAATCTTACAGATTACAGTGTACTGTATGTTTACTGTGTGTTTCACTGTTTGAATTTCCTGCCAGGCTCCGCCCCGTGTAACGTGGCGCTCGCAGGGAACGGAGCCCGGCACACAGAGGCATCGGGCGGAGGACAGAGCCCGCAGACACGGCGGGGGACATTGCTGGATCCAGGGGGCAAGGTGAGTAACCCAGCCTGGATCCAGCACTGCAATCCCGAGTGTGGCTCGGGGTTACCGCTCTTGGTACAGAAAATCCACCCCGAGCCACACTCGGGAATACCGTCAAGGAGGCTACAAGACTTAAAATGGTACTAAACACAAAATAAAAAATGACATATATCATGCAGTCTGCCACTAACATTGATGAAGCAGTGTGTCCCCATAACTTAGTTTCTTTACCTGTTGATCCAGCTTTCTTTAACAGACCAAACTATGCAGAAAAAGTGGCATTTAGAGGGTTAAGACAAACCATTCAGCACTGACAATGATGCTTACAATTGCCAGATTTTATTTATTTATGTGAAACCTTGATCCCAGAAAGCAATACAACTATTCCTGCACCTACCTAAAAAATGTTAGCCTGAGTTATACTTTCATTTGTTAGTCATTTGTGTAAGGTCAATCTAAACCTACTAGTCAATCTATCACTACACTGTGCACCACAATGAACCAAAAAATACAGTATACAGCACTATTTTTTAGTACATTACTGTACATTATGGTGCACTGCAATGCAGGTTCCTCCATTTATTGCATCAATTTTAGATGACACTGAAACATACTAATGAATGCATAGATGTGAAGCTGACCAGCAGTTTACAGCCCTAAAACTTAACCTTGACTTCACCCTTAAAGTGATTGCAAATGATCACCTTGTAAGACAACCCTTTTAGTTTAAATTAGAAATGAAAGGCAAAACATTTGTATATGGATATATATTTAAAGAAATGATCATTACCTTTTTTCATTTTTTGTAAGTGATCACATTCCCTCTGTTCTCAGCTGCATAAGAGCTAAGAGAGGAGAAACAGCAGCACACCGATCTTCCCAGTGAAAGGCTGTGCAGGAGGGGGGTGTGAGGACAAGTCTGATCATTGGAGGAGAGTACACTGAGTTCCCAGCATAGCTAGAGAACTGACCACAGTGTTTTCTCCTGCTTAATGTGGTCAGTTTTTAATAGTAAAGCAAAGGGACTAGCAGGAACACCAGGGATTTCACACAAAGGAAGCAATACAAAGAGAACAGGATACTTTCTCATACAAGTACATCATAGAGCAAGCACATATCAGGAATATGAAATGTTGGGTTTACATACCCTTTAACTGAACTACTTACCGAAACCTGGCATTGGCGCAACACAAAAATATAGAGGTATATGAATTCCAAAAATCACTGTCAAGGAGCAGTGCATTTTGAAACAATTAGGAGCATATTTATTAAGCAGTGAATATGATAGTCACTAAACATTGAATGGTGAAAGCCACATTCACTATAGTGTGAAAGCCGGTCCCATGACACTTTGGTTCTGAGTCATGTGATTTGAAATCTGACTGCAAGGCTAAGTTTACACTTGAGCTTATCTAAGCATCTATGGGGGCATTGCGTATTCATGTACATGCATTTTTTCAGACGTCTTGAGCATTTTTTGTTTTAGCCAATAGAAAGTTAGTACTACTAGGAGAAGGAAAGGCAGGAAATCCCACAAAAAATGTATTTGTTTTTTTAAGGTACTCCCACTGAAGTCTATAGGGACCAAAAACATGTGCCTCTTCCCCAAAGAAGCTCATGTACTTTTTCGAGCTTTGAGCAACATGCTTCAAATGACACTAAGGTTTCATGCACACAAGACGTTAAAAAACGTCCTAAAAACATCAGTAGCTTATCAGTGATTTTTTTCAGCTTTTTTGAGCGTTTTTGCAGCGGCGTTATTGAGCGTTAATGAGTGTTTTTTAGCGCTGGCGTTTTTGAGCATTTTTTTTTTTCAGTGTATACAAATGTCCAAAAAGTTGGTGAGCAGTGTTATTGGGCGTTTTTGGGCATTTAAGCATTTTTACAGCTGAAAAACGTCTCTCAGAACCCACTGGTCTGGGGTTTTTTTTACAGCTCAAAAACATCACTGCTAAAAACAGCTGATAACAGCCTATGTGTGCATGAACACATAGGATAACATGTTGGAGGGTTTATTGACTGTAGAAAAAAATGTCTACAGCTAAAAACAGCTGCTGTAAAACAGTCAAAAAACAGTCTTGTGTGCATGAAGCCTAAGGGTTGATTTACTAAAACTGGAGAGAGCAAAATCTGATGCAGCTGTACATAGAAATCAACTTTTAACTTTAGCTTGTTCAATTGCACTTTAACAAAAAAAAACCTGGAGGCTGACTGGTTTCTATGCAGAGCTGCACCTGTTTTGGCACTCCCCAGTTTTAGTAAATCAACCTCAATGCTCATATACCATAAGATGCAATGAGAACCCTTATTTTGGGCTGAACAAAAAAACATTGACAGCTCAGGAGGAGCCACTGCACTAACTATCCGATGTTACAGCAATCTCCCCCTGCTGTGCCATTGTGTTTTGACAGGGAGACGCACCCCAAACCCCCACCCCCCCCGCCCGCCAGAACACTCCGGTCATCGCTCTCATTGGCTGAAAGCACTGATTGGGGGCCAATCGGTAGACCTTTTTTAGTCATGCCCCATCGCCAGCAGCCGGCCAGCTTCTGTCGGATCAGCTGCAGTACATACGGCCTGAATGTTGGCCGGTTTCTATTGAACCACCGGAACCGCCCAACATTCGGCCCGTTTGTACTAGGCTTTAGTGTGTCATTACTGCAGACTAAGACTCTGATATAAGAAACCAAATGCAAGCCATTATGGATCTATTATGGATGATTCTAGCAGTGAAACACTTCCTGTCCTAAGGTGACAATGCTAGCCGTGTTGTCACCCTAGGACAGAAACTGTGCTAGGACTTTGTAATATCTCCATAGTATAGTGTTCTGTAGTACACAGAGAGAAATGGGAGCAATGCTAAGAGTGCAGTAGCAGAAGCAGACAACCCAGAGCATTAACAACTGGCAAGATACATGGAATATTTTTTGCAATACTGTATGATTTAATACACAAAAAACAAGTGCTCAATCTCTTCTTTACAGTATACAGCTTAACATGGTTTACAAAAATAAAATGCCCAGTATCTGGAAAATTAAACCACTGGTATTTCATTTTAATAGGTCTCGCTGGATCTTGCTTGCAGCGCTTCAGCACAATGCCTTTCCTGTACTGCAACCCAGGTGATGTGTGCTACTACGCCAGCCGTAATGACAAATCCTATTGGTTGTCAACTACTGCTCCTCTTCCAATGATGCCTGTGGTTGAAGATGAAATCAAGCCTTACATAAGTCGTTGTACGGTCTGTGAGGCTCCTGCTGTAGCAATTGCTGTTCACAGCCAAGATAGCTCCATCCCATTCTGTCCAGAGGGCTGGCGAAGCTTGTGGATTGGATATTCATTCCTTATGGTATTTCATTTCTTTACTATTAATTTGTTCTTTTACAAAGCAACCCTATGTATGTGTAACAAGTATTGCATTCCAGTTTATACTTCCAGTACTTTAGTACATCAGTTTAACTGTGGCACTTAGGTAAGATCAGGCAACAAGTGCCTCCTCTTCGACTCATGTGGTAGCGATTATGAAAAATGTTCCTGCACTACTTTTTCCCGATTTCATTGCGACTTGCATAGACTTCTCTTAAGTCGTAAGTCGCAATGAATTTGGCAGTGCAAATCCCATTGATGTGGGGCTTTGAAATCGCACTGAAGTAGCAAGATTTCAAAGCCACACTGGTGTGAACGGGGGCTAAACGTGTGTTTTATATCAGCCTGAGGTTTAGCATATAAAGGGAAAGTAGCAAGCACATATTTAGAGTTATTTCAGTCTTTAATTCATATCTTTATGTACTTGCTCACCCAACCTTTATGCTAAAAGTAAACTTGTTCTGAGAAAAAAAATGGAAGCTGTCATTGTGACCCTTTCCCATTAAAAACACTAGTTGTCTGGCAGTCATGCTAATACTTTAGTTTCACTGATACTTTTTGACTTCCTGGCCTGGAAAATGTATTACATATGTAAGGAACTCTGAATTTTCTTGGGCTTTTCATTCACAGCATGCTTATTCCAGTCTCATTATTTAAAGCGGAGCTCCACCCAAAAGGGGAAGTTCTACTTTAAGGACTCGTTCCCCACTCCTCTTGAACAATTTGCACTTTTGGGGAGTGGGGGGCAGGTGCCCGATTCTGACAGGTACCTGCTTCCCCCTTCCGTTCTCAGCGCCACGAAGCTCGGAAACAGAAGTTCTTTTCCTACCCCCCTGCAGTCTTCTGGGACACTGATAGGTCCCAGAAGACTGCGTCCACCATTCAAGATGCGCAGCAGAGTGCACGTAACTCCTGTTAGCTACCGATAGATATTCTTTTTATCCTGCAGTGATGACAACTAGTGAAAAAAATGTAATGTGGTACATGTAAAAGATATCTGAAATCACTTGGAATGATGGTAACTGATTGCAAAGTAGAAGCAATGCTTAACCAGTTAAAGACGGCAGGGCAGCTCTATTGCGCGAAACAACGTACCTGTACGGCGCTTTGTTTAATAGATACTGTGTGCGCGCGTACGCACCTGCTGCAAGGAGGGGGGGGCCAATCCATGGGTTCGGCAGACCCGATGTCCGCAGGCCACCCGCGATCGCTCTACAGGGAGGCATAACGGGGATCTGCCTATGTAAACAAGGCAGATCCCTGTTCTGACAAGGAGGTACACTGAGATCTTCTGTTCCTAGTGATCAAGAACAGGGATCTCTGTGTTCTTCCTGTCAGTCCATCCCCCATACAGTTAGAAAACACTAGCAGGGAACACATTTAAACCTTTGATCATCCCTAGTGTTAACCCCTTCCCTGCCAGTGTCATTTATACAGTATTGGTATGTATTGGTGTCACTGGTCCCCAAAAAATGTCACTTA
Source organism: Glandirana rugosa (assembly GCA_018402905.1). Lineage (NCBI taxonomy): Eukaryota > Metazoa > Chordata > Amphibia > Anura > Ranidae > Glandirana > Glandirana rugosa. Next base: position 1,143,847 of record BLSH010316257.1, on the reverse strand, counting down.
GTGTCAGATTTGTCCTTGCAATGTAGCAGTCCCACTAAAAAAATAGCTGATTGCCGCCATTACCAGTAAAAGCAATAAAAAAAAATGTAAAGTCCATATATCTATCCCATAGTTTGCAGACGCTATAACTTTTGCGCAAACAAATCAATATACGCTTATTGGGATTTTTTTTACCAAAAATATGTAGAAGAATACATATTGGCCTAAACCGATGAAGAAATTCGTTTTCTTACATTTTTTTGGATATGAATTATAGCAGAAAGTAAAAAAAATATATATATTTTTTTCAAAATTGTCAGTCTCTTTTTGCTTATAGCGCAAAAAATAAAAACAACAGAGGTGATCAAATACCACCAAAAGAAAGCTCTATTTGTGGGGAAAAAAATACATCAATTTTATATGGGTACAACATTGCACGACTGCGCAGTTGTCAGTTAAATCAACGCAGTGCCGTATTACAAAAAATGGCCTGGTCATTAAGGGGGGTGAATCCTTTCCGGGGCTGAAGTGGTTAAGCTACTAGGAAAACTTGCCTTCACAGTATGCTAATATATATATCCTTCCCTAAAGTTTGATTGTAGGCTTCCTATCCCTTGTCCATCTGAGTCTGTAAGCAAATTATATTAATGTTAACTATGCATATTCATGCAAGCTTATAACCATTATGCATGCCCCTAGACCGCCACCATTGTCATCTCCTGAATTATAGTTTATTAGAGATGTAGTACAGCATTTAATAACTTGTAAGAGGTCACATACATTCTCAGAGGTATACTGAACCCTCCTCTCGCATAGCCAGGTATTTTTATTTTTACTAAATACTGTTTTGAGGATCACTTCCTTGAGCTTCCTGGTTTCTTGTGGAAATTATATATTGACCACAGCCTCCTGCGCTCCCCACATCACACACCCCCAGGAGGCCAGGGTATTCTCCGATGTATGCATTGAGCTGCGTCATCAGGAGGGCCTGCTGTCTGTTGCCTGGTTTTTGCGAACCCTCCTCTCGCATAGCCAGGTATTTATATTTTTACTAAATACTGTTTTGAGGATCACTTCCTTGAGCTTCCTGGTTTCTTGTGGAAATGATATATTGCCCACAGCCTCCTGCGATCCCCGAATTACACACCCCCAGGAGGCCAGGGTATTCTCCGGTGTATGCATTGAGCTGCGTCATCAGGAGGGCCTGCTGTCTTTTTCCTGGTTTTTGCAAGCTGGCCTCATGATAACACAACAAAGCACAAGCATATCATCACAGGGCCAGCTACAGGAACCCAGAAGAGACAAGCGGGCCACCTGATAACATCTGGAGAAAATGGCAGCACAGGAGTGGGTTTGTAGTGGTGGAACTGTACAGAATATCGCTGGATCACTGAGCATGTGAGTATGTTTTTTTTAATGAAAAACCCAGCTATAAAGGTAAGGGGGTGTTAAATTAGGTGTGTGGGGGGGGTGGAGTTCCTGTTTAACATACATACGGTAATCAAAGTGGACTTTTAGAGAGCCTTAGTACAACATTCAATGCATAATTTAATTTACGATTGCCTGGAGTTGCTGATAACAGTAATTATCAAAGAAATTTGTCAGAATTGGGCATATATGCATAAGAAATGCATATGATGTATTCCAAATATTAAGTAAACTGTTGAATGTTTAAATCATGATTTAGGATCCATCCATTCATGTTTGTTTATGAACCAGACTAACGTTTATTATCATTGTTGTGTTCCAGCATACAGCCGCAGGTGACGAGGGAGGAGGACAGTCCCTTTCTTCTCCTGGTAGCTGCCTAGAAGACTTTAGAGCGACTCCATTCATTGAGTGCAATGGCGCTCGTGGGACTTGTCACTACTTTGCCAACAAGTACAGCTTCTGGCTTACTACTATTGACAACAACTTCCATAGCTCTCCGGCTTCAGATACACTGAAAGCTGGCCTGATTAGAACTCATATCAGTCGCTGTCAAGTTTGCATGAAATACCTGTAAAGATATATTTATCTTTTTTTATGTGGAAAAATCAAATTAACAGAATTAATATTGGTGCTATATTTTTAACTTATTACCTCACTAAATACAAGATGATCACACATTTCTTACTCCTACATATAATTTTCCTTTTTTTACACTTTTCGCTGGGATCAATGTGTCTTCCAGAACGTCAATTTACAACACAGTAGCTGATGCTATAAACATGTACAGCTAAAGTTAACCCAAGCATATTTATATGCAAGGTGTTTTTCATTTATAATATTACCAGACAAAATAAAAAATGGAAACTCATGTATTTGTGGCTGATGCATCGTTTCTTGCATTAGACCATTAGGGTGCACATAATAAGTAAGCTGCATACAGGGCGTGTCCACCCAAACCTGCTAATTAAAGTGGAATTTTACCCATAATAACTTGATAAAAAATATTGTTCTTTAGCAAGGAACATACATTCCATATTAATTATTATGCTACCAAAATTAGCGTGTGCTGTAAATTGCCTCCAACATTGCTCCTGTTTCTTCTTGCTGGAGGCTGCCCTTTTGCTGAAGCCCAGAGCCCCTGAACAGCAGTAAATCATAAAGCGGAACTAAACCCATTGATTTAACTGTTTCAAAAAACAGTTACATTCCTGGAATGTTGGGATTGCTAACTGACAAACCATGAAATTGCTCATGTCATAATTGATCACATGTGAAAAAAATAAATAAATACATAAATAATTTGAAGAAAAAATGATCACATGTGCAGCACCATGGCAGTTGCAGATCAGACAGAAGCAGCTTTCTTGGCTGTAAAGGATAGGAGGGTTTAATTCCGCTTTAAGGCTGTCAGCAGATAGGCCTCTACAAACTTGGCAGCGTCTAAAAATGGAGGGCAACTGAGCATGTGCAGAGCAGGGTGAAACAGTGTATTACTGGATTCTAAACAGTATAGGCACTTATTTTTAATGTTCTACATTGCTATACCTGCAGAAAGGGCCAGCCTGAAGTGATCTAGCAGGACTTAATTTTCTGACTAAAGTTCCACTTTAATTTTGAGCTCAATCATCTTTAATGTTGCCACTCTTAAACACACTGTGAACCAAGAATATGTGTGTGAGACGCTCAGGCTGTATGGTTATGAAGTCCTGTGCTCACCGTTGTGAGTGCTGGCTGGGAAAGGAGCTTGACTATGCTCCAGTCAATGGTAGAGAGTGACTAAGTGTCCTGGGAGAAGCACATCAAGTCAAAACCTGCTGTATAATAGTGAATGGAGGTATCAGCCTGGACCCCTGCAAGGCCATGCCCCCAACATGTTTCACTCCACCCACCAGAGCTTACTGATGGGGTGGGGATCAGATTTATCATTTTGGCTCCTAAAACACGGCTGTTGAGTTGAATTTCTCCTGCTGCATTCTCTATAATTGTGAACACACAGGAAAAAAAGCCAGAGACCTGTTTAGTTGCCATGGGTCTGGAGACTCGGGGGTAGAGATTTCCCAGGCTTCCTAGAGGGACAACCTGAGCCAGTAGGTGATTCAACCTCCCAGCATCAGTTTTGTGTGAACAGGCCCTCTGGAATTTTAAAGATGTATGCCAATCCTAGATTTCTTGGCATTCAGGTTAATCTAATATAGAAACAAGTAGATAATCCTATCCCAAATATAAAATATATTTAAGTAAAAAAGGAACACAGGTGGCTTTCTAGAGGGACAACATAAGCCAGTAGGTGATTCAACCTCCCAGTAACAGTTTTGTATGGACAAGCCCTCTGGAATTTTAAAGATTTATTCCAATCCTAGATTTCTTGGCATACAAGTTCATTTTATATAGAAACAAGTAGATAATCCTATCCCAAATATAAAATATATGTAAGAAAAAAAGGAACACAGGTGGCTTCCTAGAGGGACAACATAAGCCAGTAGGTGATTCAACCTCCCAGTAACAGTTTTGAATGGACAAGCCCTCTGGAATTTTAAAGATTTATTCCAATCCTAGATTTCTTGGCATACAAGTTCATTTTATATAGAAACAAGTAGATAATCCTATCCCAAATATAAAATATATGTAAGAAAAAAAGGAACACAGGTGGCTTCCTAGAGGGACAACATAAGCCAGTAGGTGATTCAACCTCCCAGTAACAGTTTTGAATGGACAAGCCCTCTGGAATTTTAAAGATTTATTCCAATCCTAGATTTCTTGGCATACAAGTTCATTTTATATAGAAACAAGTAGATAATCCTATCCCAAATATAAAATATATTTAAGTAAAAAAGGAACACAGGTGGCTTTCTAGAGGGACAACATAAGCCAGTGGGTGATTCAACCTCCCAGTAACAGTTTTGTATGGGCAAGCCCTCTGGAATTTTAAAGATTTATTCCAATCCTAGATTTCTTGGCATTCAAGTTCATTTTATATAGAAACAAGTAGATAATCCTATCCCAAATATAAAATATATTTAAGAAAAAAAGGAACACAGGTGGCTTCCTAGAGGGACAACATAAGCCAGTAGGTGATTCAACCTCCCAGTAACAGTTTTATATGGACAAGCCCTCTGGAATTTTAAAGATTTATTTCAATCCTAGATTTCTTGGCATACAAGTTCATTTTATATAGAAACAAGTAGATAATCCTATCCCAAATATAAAATATATTTAAGAAAAAAAAAGAATAAAAATATTAGGCTAGGTTCACACTTGTGTGTCTGCATTTTCATGTTTTTTGTGCACTCCCATTGAAGGCAACGGGGCCAAAACGATGTACTCTCACACCAAAAGAAGTGCCTGCACCTTTTATCCAAGTTGCAAGGAAGCGTGTTGCATTTGTGCATTTCAAGTACTTATTGTCAAAATCCTTTCCCTTCCAATTACACACCTGTGAGTTGTGAGCATAACTAGCATTACGGGAACATAATTCAGGCATACAGTGAACATTCCAGCATGCCAATGGTTGCAAGTAAACCCATCTGCTGAAACTACAGTTTGAGCTCATTTAAAGAAATATCAAATGTTTGTAACCTATGTAAAACTTTACTTGTGATTTGTGTATCTTCTAGTTCTTTTTGCCTAATTCCCCCCATCACACCGGCTATCCATTGTACTTGCATGTGTTACACTGTTGTAATTCTACTCAGTATGAGAACCATTGACTATAACAGCTTTGCCAGGATTGCCAGTCTGATACAAAATAGTGCCCCTAAATTCTTAGTTGTGTGTGTGGCCAGTATTTCCAAGTGGATAGCAACCATATTGTTTCACTCTGAAGGATTGATCTGGGTTACTTTACCTGCAAAGTAGAAATACAGAAAGAGATCCATCTGCTATAATGTATATAGGATTTGCTTAAAACATGTAAATAAGATTTGAGTGCCATTACTTGACAGTATTCACTACAGCCTAATAACATCTTCCTTAATGTTTAAATATATGCCTAAAAATATTGTCCTTTTACCTGGTTCAGTATCACAAAACAGGTCTTGTATATCATCATGTAAACATATATGTGCAAGCAATTGAATGTAAATATGGTGCTTCCCTAGAAGGCTTTTGTTTACAATCTACAACCAAAAAAAATAGGAGATAGGTGTTTTTACCACCATATTTCAAATTCTACTTGGACAAGTTTTTTCACCAACTGTATTATACCTTACACACAAAAAAAATGTTTTTTGTTGTTCCTGTTTTTCCTAACAGTTTTCCTGACATTTATAAAAACTAAAATTGTAACATTTGTTTTAAAAAGTCAGCAAGTACAGAAAATCTCAATCTGAAGATTTGTTTGAGAGTGCCAGGACATTCTTGTCCACTAGGGGGCGTTTCAGAACAAAATCAGTTTATAGGGTAACGTGAACAAAATTTGCTCATTCAAGTTCTAGTTTTATATTATAATAAGAGTATTATGAAGTGATTAAGTAAAGCAGTGTGATCTGATCTAAACTGCGTAAAGGTTTAGACACCCTGGACAGTAATGTCATTAATTACTTTAGGATTGTGCATATGGGGGCTTGATTTGTTAAAGTGAAGTGTCAGATGAAGTGAAGGAGTTTTAATTTCAAACACCCAATCATTTCTATTGAAACCTGAAAATGCAATGAGGGAAGGGGGACATATATCAATTCTGTTTCTCAGCAAGGCTTTGCTAATGATGAGTAGTTAGACAGATTTACTGGTTGCATCTTGATTCAGGAATTCCTCCCTCGGCTGCCTTAAACTTTTCACTGTCGGAGCAATTTTTTTTTTTTTGCACGTTAGGCCTGAAGATTACATAAACCCTACTAAAACTAGAATAGACTGAATCCTGAGCAGCTGTGCATAGTAACCAATCAGGTCCTATCTTTACCTTGTTCATTAAGCCCACATTCACATTGGGGCGATTTGCCATGCGATTTGACATGTCAGCGGCCATTATACCGCCCGAAATGGTACCGTCTGAATCGGTACGACGCCAACTTTGCGGCATGAACCCATACAGAAGTTGGACTGAAATGCCGATTTGAAATCGTGTGAGTTCAGCTGAACTCACACGATTTCAAACCTGCCCTCAGTGTGAACCTGGCCTTAAAGTAGTATTAAAAGTCTTTTTTTTCTTAAAGTGTTACTAAACCCACAACACTAAAATCAGTGTGTATATGCAGTGCTTCTTATACCCACTTTGGGACCTAAGGGGTTATTCCTCCGCATTGTGTAAAAAGGCTGTTTGATCCTGTCTTCTCTGATCCTCCCCTCCTTCCACTGTCCCCTAATAATTTCCTGATAACACAGAGTCTATGGAGTCAGGCTGCACATGCTCAGTTTGGTGTATTTTGCTAGAGGTTTTTTTTTTTTCTTGGGAGAGTGCATTTGACCAGCATAGGGGCAAACAGCACTGTCCAGACAGATGGTCAGGGGTCTTGCAGTCTCATAGGACAGTCAGAAAACTCCTCCTACGAGCTTTAACCAGTGCTTGGCTGGACACTGATAGAAGTCACAAGACTGCTATATACTGCTGATGAGAAAGGGTATTTAGCAGTTTATATTTACTAAAATAATTGCATTTCCATGTTCTGTGGAAAACCAGATAGAGTGAATGCAGGGTCCTGTGTTTAGTAACACTTTAAATCAGATAAAAATTACAAAAATCACATGTATTTGATGTCTAAAAAAAAGTTCACTTTGGAGCTTGGTATTTCAATTGTCCTCTGGCTGTGCTGCTTGACGCCTGTTCTCTGTGCCCCAGTGCCAGGGAACAATTAAAAACCAAGCTCTGAGGTGGATGTTTTTTAATTCTTTAATTATAGCAACAATACATAAAGCATACGAGTAACGCCAGACAGGTAGATAACACTTCAGGTCTTTTCATCGTAGAGGTGAGTAATAAAACATATTAGGGATATACGTCAACCTAAAAAGCAATTGATCCAAGACATAACTGTTTAAAGTGATTGTGAAGTCTCATTAAAAAAAAAAATAAAATGAACCTGTTATACTTACCTGCTCTGTGCAGTTGGTTTTGCACAGAACAGCCTGGAACCTCCCCTGGCCTCTCCCTCCTATCGAGTGCCCCCTCAGCCAGCAGCTCTCTATGGGGGCACCCGAGCCGAGTCACAGCTCTGTGTATCCATTCAGACACGGAGCCCCACCCGGGCTCCGCCCCCTCTCTCCCCTGATTGACTGACTGACTTTGATTGACAGCTCCGCTGCTGTGTCTCAGCCCATCATAAGGAGTGTCATAGAATGCATTAAGATAAAAAACCTTCTGCCTTTACAACCCCTTTAATGTCTGAGCCTGAAGAAACATCCAAGGATAGACCTCAAGTATCCAATGTTAGGCTTGTGACCCTCAGAAAATAATCAGATGTCGCAAACGGGGAGACACAGGGAGGGGTCCCCGTTACATTACATTGCGGGTAAAGAGAAAGAAGTAAAAAGTACGAAAGGAGGAAGGGTCAAAGAGAGAAAGAAAAGAAAAAAAAAGGGGGAAGAAGGAGGACTTACCTGAACCCACTCTCAATCCATCGCTGTGCCCCTCTGCAGCAGCCCTTCTCCCCTCTCACAGGAGACTCAGCAGGAGCCATGGGGTCATTTATTTTATTAAACTTTTTTTTTAGCTTAAAGGGAGCTATTCACCTTGCGCAACATGATTTTGGGTGTAGCATATAACATGTTACTTTAGCGTAGCCTTCTGCACCCCCATAATCAAAGAACAATGGAGTGCCCCCTGGAAGTCGCACATCTAGGTGTCTGGGAGTGACGAGTAGAGTGGCAACCTCAGCCTGGACTCCAACCAGGTCACTTCCCAAACACATCTCACTCCGCCACCGGAGCTTAGTCATCCCCCTGTGACAATGACCAGGAGTTCTCCCCACACACGCTGTCACATCTTAAAACTAGCGTGGCTCTGCCAGGGATCTGTGAATAAACAAACTACAAGTCCTGTCTTCTACCATGGCAGATGGCTTGTAGCTCTCAATGAACTACAATTATGAGCGCCCTCATCATTCATTGACTCTTCCTGCACTTCTGTAACTGTCTGCCCATACAGGAAGTATGGTCAGACAGCTGTACTGAGTGTCTGCAGGAGCCTGGTATTGCACCCACAATACACTGAGTGCAGGTGCAATGCTTTGCATGCTGCAGTTTAAAAAAATAAATAAATGCACTTATTGTTTTTCATTATAAAAAAAAAAAAGTGTATTTATTATTTTTGGTGAGCTTAGCTTTTTTTTTGCTATTTCAAGGGGGCTGATAAGCCCCTATGTGATAGCATACTGCAGGTGACAAGCTCTCTGTAGGGAGACATCGGGTATCAATTAGGCCCCTAATGTTGCCTCTGCACTCTGTTGAAGCCGATCGTTTCCATTCATTTTCACCAGGGTAGATCAGCACAGCAGTTTTGCAGATCTCCTGTTGCTCTCCATCCTGGCACCTGCCAGGGGTGTCCTGGGCACTCAGGAGGGGCAGGTGAACCTACGCTCACTGCTACCCAGATCACTCCTACATGAAAGCCAGCAGCCTGCAGAGAAAATGTAAAACTCCCAGCTGCTAAACATATATATTTCAGAGTATCATCTAGTCAACCCACTGATATCATTTACAAACCTGAACATGGCACAACCACAACATTTGAATTTCTTTCTCATTACCAAATATGTGACTGCAAATGAGTTTATTCCCATACTGACATTTCTGAGGGAAATTCCCTGCAGAGTGATGACACAAGAAATGTTTGCAGCTGTTTTTCTACTTGAATTCCTAATCACCTGTGTAGCCCTGAACAATGCTCACTGTGTGGAAGCAAACCGTGTGGACAATACTGCTCTTTATAAACAGAAATTCTGCCCTGCATTGCAACAAGCAAAGTCAACCTTCACCAACATACCTAGCGCATGATAAATAGTGACTGCATTTTATTATAACATTTGTTACTCAGTTTTGTTTTTATGTTTCATTCTCAAGACTATGTTGTAATTATCTTGAATAAAACTTTATTTTATAACTACTTATCTTTCTTACGCATTTCATAAAAATGGATTCTACCAGCCTAATTATTTACAGTGTCTGATCCTCTGTGCGGTCCTTTTTTATCTACTTTCACTTTAGACCTCATGTACACTATGAATTTAGCACCAGTGCATGAGGCTTGACTGTTTGGGTGTGGGTGGAAGGTTCAGGTGCATCATCCAGCCACCTGCCAAACTCTGAGAGGCTGCCAGCTGCTGCACCAAGCAGTACTTACCTTTATACCAAACGATGAAGTACCAAGCCGTACTTTCCATAGGGTTGCCACCTCATCCTTTTAAACCCGAACACATATGGATTACACAAGTTTGGAGGCTAACTGAATGCAGATAAGGCACCAAGTGAGTTAATTACCACCTTAATCAGCCACAGAACCTGTGTAATTCATGTGTTCGGTTTTAAAGGGATGAGGTGGCAACCCTATTGCCACCTCATCCCTTTAAACCCAAACACATATGAATTACACAGGTTCTGAGGCTAATTTAATGCAGATAAGGCACCAAGTGAATTTAATTACCTCCTTAATCAGCCAAAGAACCTGTGTAATTAATGTGTTCAGGTTTAAAGGGATGAGGTGGCAACCCTAACTTACCAGGCACCAAAGAACGAATGCCTAGAACACAAATTGCTTGTGCTTCAGGCTTTCGCTTGTACTGCTTGGTGCAACGTCTAGCTGCAGCATCTCATAGAGTTTGACAGGCTGCCGACAGTGGAGCTGGATGGTTGCATCTTACCTTACACCAGTGGTTCTCAACTCCGGTCCTCAGGATCCCCCAACAGGCCAGGTTTGCAGGACAACTGAAATACATCACAGGTGATATAATTTACTGCTCAGTGATTGCAGTCTTCTAGTCTGCATCTCCCCAAGGTAATACTTAAAATCTGGCCTGTTGGTGGGTCCCGAGGACCGGAGTTGAGAACCACTGCCTTACACCCACACAGACACTGGGGCTAAACACTCGGTATGCATGAAGCTTTACTGGGAGGATGTGCAGGTTCAAACCTGACTGGTTTCTATGAGGGAACCAAGACTGTTCATAGACTCAGTGGGGTCGATTTACTAAAGGCAAATATGCCATTCACGTTACAAGGGAATTTTCCCCACAGGTTAGGGCAGTGTTTTTCAACCTTTTTTCAGTCATGGCGCCCTTTACAATGCCGCACAATCTTGAGGCACCTCATTCTAAAATGTAAAAAAACAAAATTAATTGTTTTACATAATGCAGCAATACCCACATGCATAGGACACCCAACATTATTGGTGATTTATTCTTCCAAAGCAAACTCCTTTGCACACTGGTACTGACTAGTATTCCAATGTTTCTCTCTCCTTCACTCAGTTAATATGACCCCAGTGCTGATGGTGCTCAACATCCTCCTTATCAATGGATGATGTCATTCATTGGTTGTTAGGACACTAGCAGCTAGAAGGTTGTAATGGTGCACAATGAAAACCCGTGGCTTTACGTAACTAATAGGCAGGCTTCATCCACCTGCTGGCTTGTACAGTCGACCCCAGCAGTCGCGATTCATATCTCACGGCCTCAGTCATTCACAGATCTTTCCTCCACACCAGATCAGAACAGTTTACCACATGTAGCTATCTTGATTATTTCGATGAGTGTTTTTGATTTTGTTCTTCTTAAAGCCCTAAGATGCTGCCCAAACACCCTGCACCTTCTAAGGCTTCTGACAATAAACCTAAATGCCAGAAGAAGTTTAAAAATAGGCAATGTTTTTGACCACATCCAAAAATTTGCGGTTTTTCCCAATTCGTGGGTGCTCTTCGAACGTAACCCATGAATTTCAGGGGGTCGACTGTATACAATTTTTGAGCAGTTTCTAGGCATTTTGCCAAGGCACCCCTAAAGACACCTGAAGGCACCCCAGGTTGAAAGAGGCTGGGTTAGTGAATGGGATGAAAATCTGCTGACTTATATCATCCAATCAAAAATGTAGTTTTATTATCCTTGCATGTGATTGGGTATTCTTTGTAAAGTAAAATTTCACATTTACCAAGCTCTGTGGAAAATTCCCCTACAAAGTAAACCGCCTATTTGCTTTAGTAAGTCAACCTCAATGTAGTCAATTGGACATGTGCCAGTAAAAACAGTCTTAAAATGTCTGCCGTCATATGCAGTGTTTTCTTAATGGAAAATGTTTGAACAAGTTTGTTGCAGTCAAACACTGCATGAATGGATACACACCATGCTGTCTCCTTTGTCGTATGTATTTAACCAGGGGTGTCTAACCTTTTGACCATCCTGGGCCACATATAAAATACACTTACAATAAAGCGCTGTGCACACGGGCCAAATGTTGAGAGACATCGGCTGGTTCAATGTAAAAAAAAAAAAACGTCCGACTTTCAGTCCGCGTGTATGTCAGTTGGTCAGACAGAGGTTGGTTATTTGGCCGGCTTCTGTAGGACGAACATGCTGGAAAACCAGCAGCCGACCGACTCAAAATCAGCCATAGGCGGAGAGCGCTGATGGGGGGGGGCCCCTCCTGTCAGAATAGCTCAGCGGGGGAGATTGCTATACTAACGTTGGATCGTTCATACAGCGGCTCCAACCGGAGCTTTCAGGTTTTTTTTGTTCAACCCAAACTGTTCGTGTGTACCAGGCTTAAGGATAGCTGATGAGCGGGGGGAGATAAACCGGGCACACG
>BLSH010316257.1:1105686-1120469 GCA_018402905.1 Glandirana rugosa | reverse complement strand
AGTTCAGAAACAGATGGGTTATACTTCTGCATACAGAAAGTTGGGATTGTGACAAAGCCGGCCGTAAAGACCCCTTAGCATGCCTGATTTCTGGTAGTGTCCTAGGAAGTTGAATGCTTTTTTCCCGCTGTTCTGCTGAAACAAAAGTCCAAGTTTTTGCTAGCCTTTCATGCCTTTTGTGGATTTTCTTTCATTTTTCTTCAAATCAGAGCATGTTTTCCCACTCAGGCAATAGGGACAGAAGCCAGAAATCCAATGATACCACCGACCAGCTTTCTGCAGGAAGGTATACCCCCACTTGTACAAGTGGGTGGCTGTGTGTTCATCCGGACATATCCTTGGGTAGTTTATCTCCCGCATTTGGGTGTTCAGGACACCACCTTTAGCCCATTTCCTAACCCCTTGTGTGTAGCATCTCCTTCAGCTGCCTCTCACCCCCTCCCCCCCTTTACTACTACACTCTGCAGTGGGTCTTCCCAGGTATCCTTGGGTTCCCCACATCCTGGGACTTCCAGCTCTTGTGCAGTAGGAAACTTGGCCTAGGGAGTATTATCGCATCCTGATTGCCACTCCCTGCTTCAGGAGAATTTTGCATCTCAGATACTGCTGCACCCTCTGCAGTTGTTGAAACCCCTCAGCATCCCCCCTCATGACCTTCTAGTTCAGCCAGGAGCAAATTTCTACGATTTTCCTTTCCAAACAAACAAGGAACTGACCAACCAGTGTCCTTTGGAGGTGCCTGCTATACCTAAAGATATTAGACCTCATGCCCATCCTCATGCCCTTACCTGGCACCGCCATCACAAATTGTTTAGAAGACATGTGATCTAGTTTCTAGGCTAGGCAATTGCAAAAGTACTACTCTCTACCACAAGGTCTCCCCTATGGACGCTGCATTGCTACCTGCCTCTCATCAATTGGTAGTCCCTTCTCCGGAGAGAGACGTTTGCCCACCTTGGTGCTCCTCATCTCCTGCATGATGAGAACACGGTCGCTGGAGTACCCTGTGTTTCCCTAGATTCTTACACAATATAAGGGAGAACCTGCAGCATGATCTCAGTGTATAAGGCATAGAATATGTCTGGAGGCCTTCACTTTACATGATCTCCTGGAGTTAGGTCCTTGTTCTGTCGATGGGCCTCCTGAGGAGGTTTCTCCTGATCCCTTCCTTGGTTCCGACCCTTCTCAGGTGAACGTTTTTAGCTGTTCAGCTGAGACTTCAGCTTGGGTATTCATCCTTCTAGGTTTCCTGTATTACAGACGGTTCTTGGTTAGTTCCTTTTGATTTGTAAGTGACAGTTGCCCACCTGACTGCTTCTGAATTCCTGTGTCCCTGAATGAATGATGGGTAAAATAAGATTTTTGTACTTTCCCAAAAATCTATTTTTTTTAGTCCATTGAGGGATGTTGGCCATCCCTCTGTTTTTACTGGCCCCATGTACTGCCTACTGCTCCCACAACTAAGGTATGAGGGGTAGAAAAGGGGTGATACAGAAGCTGGCTCACAACCTTTTCTATTTGCCAATGTACCAGACCTCCTGTAGGCAGCAGTATAACCCAACCGTTTCTGAATTCCAGTGTCCCACAATGAACTTGAAGACACTGATTTTATAATGTGTGCAAAAGTCTCTAGATGTGGAGGCTGTATCAGTTTTATTCTTCAAGCCAAGAACATACAGAAAATGCAGTGTCCTTGATATTGCCTGTAGATGAAGTGGAACCATAAAACAATATAATCTTTCTTCTGTAAGCACTCAATCTACCCAGCCCCATTCAATGGTGCCAAAAATAGCGCCTGAAAACTGCCTCCCAATCCACCCCAGTGTGAAAGCCCGAGTGCGGGACGTTAGAAAAAGTCCTGCAAGCAGCATCTTTTGAGCAGTTTGCGAGCACTGTATACAGCGTTCCTTCACCGCCCCTGCCCATTGGAATGCATGGGCAGCGCTTCCGAAGTGCCTGAAAAGCGTTTCAGAAGCGTCGCAACACTGGCGCTTTTAACCCCTTTTCGGGGGTTAAAAGCGCCCCGCTGAAACTAGTGGCACTTTACCACTGACGCTGGCACCGCCCCAGTGTGAAAGCAGCCTTTGGCCCCTAGTATCTGTGCAACTTCAAGTCGCAGTGACTTTAGAGTAGTCCCTGCTCTACTTTGGTATGACTTTGATGTGACTTGAGGTCCATAGACATCAGGATTACACAGGCATTGCTTCAAGTCACATCAAAATAGCAGAGAGAAAAAAAAATGCAGCAAAATTGCGTGACTTTCAGGTTGCACACATGTGAAAGGGGCCTTAAACTAAACAAAAGTTGTTAAAAGCCTAAAACAGTAAAGGATGGGGAAACGAGGGGTTAGTGGATAGAAATCTCAACGAATATACAGATAAAAATAATAGAACTTTAGCTAGGAGGTTTGGATTTAGTATCTGAGGTTTTTACTGCTGAAGCCATCTGGAAAGTTTATTTGCCACTTAAGCTGGCCATAGAATGAGATACGAATGAGGTATGGGCAAGCTGAATGTACCAAAGTTGATCGGTCAACCTGGGGTACAACCAGCCTGGCGGATTTTACATGGGATTATTGCTAGAGGTCGTTATAGCTGCTAGCAGTAATTACGGTGTTCTTCCAGCGGAGACAGCTCCCCTCACACCCCCGCCATGTGAACACAATGGCTCAGTAGCAGGGATTTATCCACTATTAGATTTTCTGCAGATTTTTGTCTTCAGATTTACCAAAACCATGTAGTGCAAGGGCTGCCTGATTGCATACAAAGTAAAGCTCCTAAGGTTTGACCTCATGTTATATGGTTTTGGTAAATCTGAAGTCAAAAATCTGCAGAAAATCTAATCGTGTGTATGGAGTCTAAGTGTAGAGCTTGTAAAATGCATTATATATGCTTGCTGGATTCAACATTTCTACAGACAACTCTATTCACGCCAAGAATGAGAAATGTCCCTGTCTTTAAAGATTTAGAAAGATCATCATATGACCAGAATGATTTTTCATGCAACGCTTATATAATGGGGTTACAAACATAGCAAATAGAACCTTGGGAGAACAAAGTTAGCATCAAAGGGAGTTGGCAAAACATATGATACCCTATTTGCCTGGCACAGGTGTACAGCAGATTTACATGTTATTTGCAAAGCAGTCAGTTCCTCCTGTGTTCAAATGACTTTATTTACAGTCCCGTGTTCTGGTCAGTATACATCAAACATTTAGCGCTCATATTTAAGGCCTGCTTCACACCGATGCATTTTTTGGTGCTTTTTTGTAGAAACATACTAGTCCATTTACCATCGTTTCCTATGGACATGTTCACAACTATGCATTTTTCAGCTGCTGCGTTATTTTAGAGAGGTGTGAACCAGGCCTAACACTTGATTTGCGTAGCAAGCAGTGGCGGCTGGTGAAGTTTTAGGATGGGGGGGGCGCCAGGCCCTGCCCTTCCTTTTTGACTCCTCCTACTTCTAATAAACCCCACCCTTATAGAATCCACCCACTTCGTCCCTTGTATTCCACATATTGTGCTCAGTATCACATCACAGGACACAATATACAGCTCTGCATCACAGGGCACAGTATACAGCTCTGCATCACAGGTGGGGTAAATTGCAGTCAGTGACACGGGCGGGGCACTTTTGCAGCCAGTGACACAGGCGGGGGCACTTTTGCAGCCAGTGACACAGGCGGGGGCACTTTTGCAGCCAGTGACACAGGCGGGGGCACTTTTGCAGCCAGTGACACAGGTGGGGGCACTTTGCAGTCAGTGACACAGGTGGGGGCACTTTGCAGACAGTGACACAGGTGGGGGCACTTTGCAGACAGTGACACAGGTGGGGGCACTTTGCAGCAAGGGACACAGGTGGGGGGCAGTTTGCAGTCAGTGATACAGGTGGGGGGCAGTTTGCAGCGACCCACCCGCCGCACTTACCCCATCCAATAGCAGGATTGTTGCAGAGTTCGGCATGCGGAGAGCGCGCTGTCCCCCTCCCCCCCTCGTCGGTGACCGGGCGTTCGTGGTCTCTGTGGAGCGGAAGTCGCTTCCGCTCCCACAGTGACCCGCCCCCGGCCACCGCAACCAATCACACTGAGCCGCAGCTCAGGGCAGTCAATCAGCCTATGCAAGTGCGCCGGATCAAGCACACCTGCATAGGCTTTAATGGCCGACCAATAGGCTCACTACTTGACTGTCAGGTGACAGCCAAGGAGCCGAAAAAAAAAAAAAAGAAAGTTAATGCACCGGTGCCTCCTGTAGGGAGGCGGGGCTGACTTTTTTTTTTTTTTTTTTAGCTGGCAGGGAGGCGGCGCCCAAGCGCCCCTCACACACCAGCCGCCGCTGGTAGCAAGTAAGACCCCTTTCACACTGGGGCAGTTTTCAGGCGCTTTAGCACTAGAAATAGCCTCTGCTAAGCGCCTGAAAACACCCTCATTCTTTCCAGTGCGTCTTTTCACACTGGGGCGGTGCGCTTGCAGGACGTTTGGAAAAGTCCTGCAAGCAGCATCATTGGGGCGGGTTAGAAGCGCTGTATACAGCACCCCCAAACCACCCCTGCCCTCAGAGTGGATGGGAGAACTTTGTGATCAGCGGTGTTTGATCACTCAGTTCTCAGTGCAGAGCCAGCAGGGGACAGATGCAGCATTGGATCAATACTACATCCACCTAGGTGTGTGTAAATGTTTGGGTTATTTTTAAAAATCCACTCTTCCCTTTTAGCAACATTCTATAAAGTGGACGAGGCGCTTTCTGCTGAAAGGGAGGAGGAAAGGCCAAAACTTTGTAAGGCTAGCATTATGAAGTTTTGGCCTTTTTGCTCCTCCCTTTCAGCAGAAAACGTCTTGTCAGCTTTGTAGCTTTATAGATGATAACTGTTCACCCAATAAAAGCAATGTCTGCTTGCTCTGCAACACATCTTAGCTGATATGTGACCGTTGTTCTTTAGCCGATATCAGTGAATCTGGTTTAGTCACATTTTTTTCCACATAACTATAAAACCAACCAAGACTGGGTGACAAGAGAAGTCTGTATCAGATCCTATAAAACAAAGTTCAACATACTTCCTAAATCATTAGAGAGAGAGAATGAAAAAGTTGCAAAACATGACATCTGCACACATGACTAGTAAAGGATTCATGTAAACTTGTTGGCTGTGATTTGACGAGTGGACGTGTTTACATTTCTAATCAGATTTCCTTTTACTTCTACAGCATGCAAGACAAGCACACGGCCCAATAGTTTAGATTAGGGGTACAGAATTAAAATTCAAGAAGGTTCGGTCAGTTTCAGACTCAGATAGGATATACTGTATGTAGTCATTGGATATTTAAAGAAATAAACCCCCATCAGAACGATCCAGGTGTCCCCATCTGGGTGCCCCAATACCTTTAAGTGCCAGGCAGGCAGAGGACGGGAGCCAGAAAGTGGAGCAGGCTGTAGATCAGGACAAAGCTCCACTTCTGCCCCACTGTTATTCTGGGGGCAGGCATACACATGATATCATTGGTTATAAGGAAGTCAGCGTTCCTAGCAACCATGCACTGCAGAGGAAAGAGGAACCTATGCTGGGGAGTGGCTGGCTGTCGGTCCAGGTCAAGAACAGGGACCATCATATATACACCATATTACCATAAGTATTGGGACGCCTGCCTTTACATGCATATGAACTAGAATAATGGCATACCAGTCTTAGTCCATAAGGTTCAATATTGAGTTGGCCCTCCCTTTGCAGCTAGAACAACTTAAACTCTTCTGGAATGGCTGTCCGCAAAGTTTAGGAGCGTGTCTATGGGAATGTTTGACCATTCTTGCAGAAGAGCATTTGTGAGGTCAGGCACTGATGTTGGATGAGAAGACCTGGCTCGCAGTCTCCATTCTAATTCATCCCAAAGGTGTTCTATTGGGTTGAGATCAGGACTCTTTGCAGGCCAGTCAAGTTCCTCCACCCCAAACTCACTGATCCATGTCTTTATGGACCTTGCTTTGTGCACTGGTGCACAGTCATATTGGAACAGGAAGGGGCCATCCCCAAACCCTTCCCACAAAAGTTGAGAGCATGAAATTATGCAAAATGTCTTGGTCTGCTGACGCCTTAAGAGTTCCCTTCACTGGAACCACGGGTCCAAGCCCAACCCCTGAAAAAAAGGGATTTTATTATAACTTACCGTAAAATCCTTTTCTCCGAGTTCACTGACAGACCCAGCTCTTCTTGACCTTGTGGGTTTTATGTTAGTCTTACCAGGAGTTAACTAGGCAGGGAAAGAATTCAGCTGGCCCCTCCCCTGGGGGCCGTCCTCCTTTCCTACATTAAAACCCCCCCTCACAGGCCAGGTCAACTCCTTGCAAACTAGGCATTGAAACTGGAGAGTCCTCTGTGAGGGGGGGTTTTAATGTAGGAAAGGAGGACGGCCCCCAGGGGAGGGGCCAGCTGAATTCTTTCCCTGCCTAGTTAACTCCTGGCAAGACGAACATAAAACCCACAAGGTCAAGAAGAGCTGCGTCTGTCAGTGAACGTAGGAGAAACAGCTCCACCAAATGATTTGGACCAGTGCACAAAGCAATATCCACAGACATGGTGAGCGAATTTGGGGTGGAGGAACTTGACTGGCCTGCACAGAGCGCTGACCTCAACACAATAGAACACCTTTGGGATGAATTAGTGGAGACTGAAAGCCAGGCCTTATCATCCAAAGAATGGTCAAACATTCCCATAGACAGACTCCTAAACCTTGTGGACAGCCTTCCCAGAAGAGTTGAAGCTGATAGATTATATATATATATATATATATATATATATATATATATATATATATATATATATACACACACACACACACCCTCACAAAACTGACTACACCCCTCACATTTTTGTAATTATTTTATTCTATCTTTGCATGTGACAATACTGAAGAAATTACACTTTGCTACAATGTAAAGTAGTGAGTGTACAGCTTGTATAACAGTGTAAATTTGCTGTCCCCTCAAAATAATTCCACACACAGCCATTAATGTCTAAAATGCTGGCAACAAAAGTGAGTACACCCCTAAATGAAAATGTCCAAATTGGGCCCAAAGTGTCACTATTTTGTGTGGCCACCATTGTTTTCCAGCACTGCCTTAACCCACTTGGGCATGGAGCTCACCAGAGCTTCACAGGTTACCACTTGAGTCCTCTTCCACTCCTCCATGACGACATCATGTTGGAATACTGCCCTGTGGCCTAGCCTCCGAAGGGAGGGCATCATGCTCTACTTCAGTAGGTCACAGTACATGTTGGCATTCATGGTTCCCTCAATGAACTGTAGCTCCCCAGTGACGGCAGCATTCATGCAGCCCCAGACCATGACACTCCCGCCACCATGCTTGACTGTAGGCAAGACACACTTGTCTTTGTACTCCTCACCTGGTTGCCGCCACACACGCTTGACATCATTTGAACCAAATAAGTTTATCTTGCTCTCATCATACCATAGGACATGGTTTCAGTAATCCATGTCCTTAGTCTGCTTGTCTTCAGCAAACTGTTTGCGGGCTTTCTTGTGCATCATCTTTAGAAGAGGCTTCCTTTTGTGATGACAGCCATGCAGACCAATTTGATGCAGTGTGTGGTGTATGGTCTAAGCACCGCCAGGCTGACCCCCCACCCCTTCAACCTCTGCAGCAATGCTGCCAGCACTCATACATCCATTTCCCAAAAGACAACCTCTGGATATGACACGGAGCACATGCACTCAACTTCTTTGGTCAACCATGGCGAGGCCTGTTCTGAGTGGAACCTGTCCTGTTAAACCGCTGTATGGTCTTGGCCACTGTGCTGCAGCTCAGTTTCAGGGTCTTGGTAATCTTCTTATAACCTAGGCCATCTTTATGTAGAGCAACAATTCTTTTTTTTCCAGATACTCAGAGAGTTCTTTGCCATGAGGTGCCATGTTGAACTTCCAGTGACCAGTATGAGAGAGCGAGAGAAATACCAAATTTAACACACCTACTCAGAATTCACACCTGAGACTTTGTAACACTAATTAATTAATCACATGACAACAGGGAGGGAAAATGTTTAATTGGGCCCAATTCGGACATTTTCACTTATGGGTGTACTCACTTTTGATGCCAGTGGTTTAGACATTAATGGCTGTGTGTTGAGTTATTTTGAGGGGACAGCAAATTTACACTGTTATACAAGCTGTACACTCACTACTTTACATTCTTAGATTGTAAGCTCTAACGAGCAGTGCCCTCTGATTCCTCTTGTACCAAATTGTGATGTAACTGTACTGTCTACCTTCATTTTTGTAAAGCGCTGCGCAAACTGCTGGTGCTATATAAATCCTGTATAATAATAATAATAATAATAATAGTAGCAAAGTGCCATTTCTTCAGTGTTGTCACATGAAAAGATCTAATAAAATGTGAGGGGTGTACTCACTTTTGTGAAATACTGTAATATATATATATATATATATATATATATATATATATATATATATATACACATACACACATACATACACATATATATATATATATATATATATATATATATATATATATATATATACACATACATACACACACACACACACACACACACATATATACACACACACACACACACACACACACACGTTTTTTTTTTCAGCTTCTAGTAGACCATTGTTCCTGCTTTGTTTACAGTTGTGAACATCAGAATCTCTAGAGCCAGACGTATTGTGGATTTGGGTTTATCACCTGGATGAACGCACGCGTTCTTCCCTCAAAGTGTTCTATGGCTCAGATCCAGACACATTCACTATTGCCAGCTGCCAAGTGCTCAAGGAACAACATATTTTATTTTACTGAAAACAATGCTCACCCATTCACCTTAGTTGCCCTAAGAGTTCACAAAGTGAAAATAACTTCTATGTATTGCTTTACCCTGAAAGGACACCAGTTCCGTGTTCTTTTCCCTCAGCAGGGTAATGATTTCTATTGTTACAAGACTAATTTCACTGATGTGACCAAACCGGCCTGCAAAGGTCATCATTAAAGGCCAAATGTACCTTTTCCGAAAACCAGCCTGTAAAGTCAAGGGACCCAGGTAGATATTAAAGAACTGTGCAGCTTCATAAAATGTTCTTTAGTCATACCTGTAAGCTCTTTTGGGTCCCATTGGAAGCCTGGCTGGAGAACTCCCAGTTAGCAACCCCACCAGTCTTACCCTGCTGCCAAGACCTGAAAGCTGTTAGGACACTCACTCATTACTCTCACCGCCCCCTCAATGCGCACATGTCAAAGCTACCCGCCGCCTGTGTGTAGGAGGAGGTGATCTGTTGCTCGAATCCTGGGCACACTCCCCCCTCTCTCATGTATGTGCATGAGAGAAATAAGTCTGTCCGATCACCCGCTCTAAAAAACGGTATCGGGGTATATAGCCTGTAGCTGCAGGCTATACCCCCGATAAATCCACTTCTCCCGACCGCCATTTATAAATAGTGATTTGTGTTAAGTGGTTTATCCATATACTACTACCATTAGTAAATACAGACAGTCCCAGAGTTACATACATTCAACTCCTAATTACAAACGGACGGACACAACAGGAAGTGAGAGGAAATCTCCCCCTAGGAAGGGAAATTCACTCCTGTAAGAGTTATTATGGGAAAAAGGTGTCTCCACTGAAGCTTTATCAGCAATCCTTCTTTCCACAACAACCCAAAATTTTCACAATCCAATTATCATTGGGACAGGAAGTGAGGTGACATCTTCTGAACAGGAACAGGGGCAGCAAAACAAACATTACAGTGGAGCTGCACGATTCTGGATAAAATGAGAGTTAAACATTTTTTTGCTTAGAATAAAGATCATGATTCTGAAGAACTTTTTTATTTTAAAGATTTACAATCCCTGAACACTAGGTTATCAAAACAAGATGGAAATAAAATAAATCATAATACTCTGCTTCAATCAAATTTAAATTAATGTAATGTGTAAAATAATCCCCTTCGAGTGCAGCATCGGGGGCACCGTGTTAGCCAGCACTACAGAAGAAAAAGATTTGGGGGTGCTTATTTCAGATGATTGCAAAATGAGCAAACAGTGTGACCAGGCAGTGGGAAAGGCAAATAGAATTCTGGGATGTATCAGTAGAGGGATCACCAGCAGGAGGAAGGAGGTTCTGATTCCCCTATATAGACCTTTAGTGAGACCTCACTTAGAATACTGTGTCCAGTTCTGGAGACCACACTTACAAAAAGATATTGATAAAATAGAACGAGTTCAGAGACGGGTAACAAAAATGGTGAAAGGTCTGGGGGATAAAACATATCAAGAGCGATTTCAGGAACTTAATATGTACAGTCTGGAGGAAAGAAGGAAGAGGGGAGACATGAATGAAACCTTTAAATACATCAAGGGGGTGAATAAGGTTCAGGAGGGTAGTCTTTTCAATATGAAACCAAAATCAAGAACACGGGGACATGACCTCAATCTAACTTGGGGGAAGTTCAAAACTAATCTTAGAAAGTATTATTTTACTAAAAGGGTGGTTGATGATTGGAATAAACTACCAACAGAGGTTGTGAGACAGTCAACAGTAAATGGCTTCAAACATGCTTGGGATAAACATAAATCTATAGTCAGACAACAAGGTTAATGTAAAAACAAAAAAATAAAAAAAAAGGGCATACTATGGGCTACTCAGTCTTTTTCTACCGTCACTTTTCTATGTTTCTATGTAAAGAAAGAAAAAAAAAATGACCATAAAAAAAATTAAAAATCAGCAGCTACAAATACTGTAGCTGCTGACTTAATACAAGGACACTTACCTGTCCAGGGAACCTTCAATGTCAGCACCCCAGCCTATTTCAGATCGACTCCCGGGTGCTGCTGCCACCATTCCTTGTAAGGGAAAAACTGTGCATGTGTGAAGCGTGCTGCGCTTTCTAATTGGCCCGGCGGTGGGGGAAGGAGGAGGGGGCCAAACTTCCAAGGGATGGCGCAGCCTCCCGGAAGTGGGGGTCAAAAACAGGTACCCCCCCGAAAAATGCCAAATGTGGCACCGGAGGGGGGGGGTGAGGAAGCAGATTAGCAAAAGTTACACTTTTGGGTGGAACTCCGCTTTAAATTATATTAGGGTCTTTCTTTAGTACTCACTGATAACAATTACGGATACATACCGAAACTTTTTGTTTACACTTCAGCTGTCAAATGGTACAAAGCATTGAAAAGTTTTTAATTCAATGTAGAAGGATAATGAGTTAATAAGGCTGATTAGGGTAAATTAAGCGTTAATAAGGGGTTAAACAGGGGAACAATGTATTTTTTTACTTGACAAGGTTGCGTTAAACTGACTTCATTTGCAGACCAAAGTTCATCATTTTGATCTATAAATGAATAAAAAGGACAGATAAGATACAATGTTTCTTTTTACCGGTCTCCTTCAGCGATGAGCAACATTGCTGATAAACAATGCTGGCTGATTCTTCTTTTTGACAGCTGTGAGCAGGGAACTCCTCTGCACCTTTTACACGAATCATGGAATGAATTAGGATCATGTGGGTGGGTGGGGGGTGAATAGAGATCACAATCTTAAACTATTAATCGTGCAGCTCTAGGTTACAGGGGTATTAACCCTTCCCTATGCTATTCAAAAAAGTTAAACACTTTGGGCTGGAGTTACTTAACCTCCTGCCATCCGCACTATAGCCGAATGATGGCTACAGCACGGCTCTAAAATGCCGGGAGGACATCAATAGACGTCCTCCCATTTGGCTCACGCTGGGCACGCTCCCGCGGGCGCACGCGCCGCCGCACGCTGCAGGAGCATGCCTGCGGGTCGGGCGGACCCGATGTCCGCCGGAGACCCACGATCTCCTTACAGAGAGGAGGAACGGGGAACCGCCGAAGTAAACATGGCGGTTCCCCGTTCTGTGAGGGGGGGCATGCCAGATCTACTGATCCCTGTCACTGGGATCAGTTAGATCTGTCATGCCCCTGTCAATCCCACCCCCCCCCACAGTTAGAACACACCCAGGGAACATAGTTAACCCCTTCACTGCTCCCTGCAGGTTAACCCCTTCACTGCCAATGACATTTATACAGTAATCAGTGGATATTTACATTTCTGATCGCTGTATAAATGTCATTGGTCCCAAAAAAGTGTCAAAAACGTCCGTCATGTCCGCCCCGATATCGCTGCACCGATAAAAATCGCAGATCGCCGACATTACCAGTAAAAAAAAAAAAATAATAATAATAAAAACACCATAAATCAATTTCCATAGTTTGTGGGCGCTATAACTTTTGCACAACCCAATCAATAAACGCAGATTGCGATTTTTTTAACCAAAAATATGTACAAGAATATATATTGGCCAAAATTGATGAATAAATTAGTTTTTTTATTTTTTATTTTTGGATATTTATTATAGCAAAAAGTAAAAAATATTGTTTTTTTTTTTCAAAATTGTCGCTCTTTTTTTGTTTATAGCGGCAATCAGAAATGACGCAGAGGGGATCAAATACCACCAAAAGAAAGCTCTATTTGTGGGGGAAAAGGGCGCCAATTTTGTTTGGTTACAACATCGCACGACCGTGCAATTGTCATTCAAAGAGCGACATCGCTGAAAACTGAAAATTGGTCCGGGCAGGAGTGGGGTTTAAGTGCCCAGTAAGGAAGTGGTTAAAAAAATGTACCTGTTGCAACTTGCATACAAATTCAACTTGAGAACAAACCTACAGAAGCCATCTTGTTTGTAACCTGAGGTCTGCCTGTAGATAGGAGAGTAAATCATATTTGCAGTGTACATGCATTCCAATGACCGTAGTCCACACCAGTGTATTGCATTCCAGGGCAGTCAACAAAAGTAGAACATGTATTTTTTTTTTCTTTATGGAACACATATGGATTGTGGCAAGACACAACAACGCACCGGGAATGCATGTATGCCCTCAGTTGAGATGAAGGGGGAAAAAAAAAGCACTGGAACGTATCAAAAATGCACCGGGACGCATAAACATTCATGCAGAAAGACATTTGGAATGCAGAAATTGTGGTGTGAACTGACCGTACATTTTTACAGTGACTTCTTGGTTTCCAGGCCTAGGCTAATGATGACATGCATCTCAGGAGTCTTCAGGAGGGGCTCTCAGAGCTAAGCACACCATCCTGCCTGCATGCCTGAGCTAAGGACAGGTGTATTCCAGGAAGTAAATGCTACATGAATCATCTGCCCTTACTCAGACGGCCATAGCTAGGAATGCTAAGGTGGTGTTTTCCAAGGTGGATTCTCAGAAAAATAAAGCATGGAGACATGGATGGATGGGCAAGTTTGCCCTCAATATTAAGATTGAATGAAACAGCATTTCTGGCACTCGGATGCAAGATAGTTCCACTTTAAGGTACCTTTCACATAGTGGCCTCCATTCCATCTCAGCAAGGGATGGATGGATCCTCCGCTGAGTACAGCTGGTGATGGAGGGGACAGGGACCCATGCAATTCCCAAGGGTTCATTTACACTTGCTTTGACTTCAACACAAATTAAAGCACCTACCGCTTCAACATGCTTTTTTGACGCTTCAATGATGCTTAGTAGTACCCTTGTTCAGCAGATCCCCAGCTTATTAGTACCCTTGTTCAGCAGATCCCCAGCTTATTAGTACCCTTGTTCAGGAGATCCCCAGCTTATTAGTACCCTTGTTCAGAGTATACCCTGCTCAGTAGTATCCCCAGCTTTGCTGATCCTCTGCTCAGTAGTAACCTCCAGCTCTGCTGATCTTATACTCCGTAGTAAACCCCAGCTCTAATGATCTTTTAGTTTGTTGATCCTCCTCTCTTTGGTCCCCACAATGCGCACCACGTGCGGCATTGCTAGTTTTTACTGCTCCGGTCCCCCAGCTCTGCTGATCCTGTGCCTCTCAGTCCTCTCCCTCTGGTCCCTGCTCACCTTCCAATATAGTGTGACATCTGCTAGTTGCTCCGCGCCAGACCCCGCTCACCTTCCTGCTGCTCTTCGGTGCAGACGTTAGATCTGGTGTGTAGAGGACACTCCCAGAATATATATATATATATATATATATATATATATATATATATATATATATACACATACATACATACATACACACACACACATACATACACACACACACACACACACACACACACGAACCAGAAGTGACTGCTGACAACATCTTTCTGGTTCACTTGTTGGTTTCCCAGTGCATCCTGGGAGATCTCATACCTGCAATACCTTTAAAACAAAGCAAAGCTAAAGCTTAATAAAAGACTCTCAAAAGCTGCAGGTGCTGCTAGCGAGCTTTGTATAATTTTTGAAGTAAAGCAAATACAACGTGTAAAAAGGACTGTAAGAAAAACATTTTATTTAGTGACAGGTGCTTTGATTGGCATTCAAAGTGCTTTAAAAGGGTAAGTTCACCTTTTAACAAAAAAATAAATAAATAAAATAAATGCCCATTTTTTTGCAGGTAAAAAAATATGCAGTCACTAGACGACTAACGACCACGTCACGAAATCTCCGAAGTCTTTATTTTTTATTGTTTACGTATAAAAAAATGGACGTTTTTTTACCCGTAAATAAAATAAATAAATAAAAAAACAATTTTCCACTTGAATGGGAAAATTTCGTGAAACTTACGGTTAGTTTCGTGGACAGTGATTTATTTTACAAAAAGAATGTCAGGAAAAATGTGCAACATAAACGAAATGAAGTTTTTAATATGTTTCGAGCGATCGTCGTGGACGTCGAAAACTCTCAGAAAATAATTCGAAATCGAAACGAAACAAAATTTCC
>BLSH010316257.1:1084785-1095035 GCA_018402905.1 Glandirana rugosa | reverse complement strand
AAAAAAAAAAAAAAAAAAAAAAAAAAAACAACACGTTACACCCAAGCACGTAAAATCCCACCTCCAGAAACATTGAGAACCCTCTATCTCTAAGGTGTCTGCTTTCAGAAAGTATATGTTTTGGGGTTTTTTATGTAATCTTCAGGCCGGAGGCTGGATTCACACCTGTCGAATTCCAGCCGGTCTGCTGCCGGGAAGGGGCTCCTGTCCGTTCCCACAGCGGGGGGGGGGGGGGGAAAGAGGCCACGAGCAGGGGAAATATCCCCGTTCAGTGCGGAGTGCATCTCCGTGTTAGATTCGCTCCCATTGAACTCAACGGGCTGGGAATTCGCACCGCATTGCACAAAAACGCACACTTTTTTGTGCAATGCAGAGTGCGGATGCGCCACGCATATGTGAACCGGACACATTGAAAACAATGTGTTTTCAAGTGTCCTGCGAATTGGATGCGGCTTAAGCCACATCCAATTCGCATAGGTGTGAACCCAGCCTAAAATTATTTTTTTAAACATATGTGCGAGAAAAAAAAAATGCACTGGCAGTGAAAGGGTTAAAAAGGACAAGTTTGTCTTCGGGAACATGTTACACCCGTAAGATTTGTTAGTTAACAAAAACCAGCTCCATACTTTTTAAGCTGGCTCCTAGATTCAAAGCTCATTTGTCAAGCCCTGCAGCAGTAGACAACCCACCTAATTAGAAATTGTGACCAATCGGCGCAAAAAATGTAAACAAGAAATAAAAAAAAATATCCAATACAGAAAAGTAAATATATATATATGTGTATACCAAGTGATATCTTGCTCAATGTAAGAAAAAAAGCAGCTGCTCACACTAAGTTTTTCACTAAACTTCAAAATGATATTTACAAACAAAAGTGCTGCACTACTATCAACCATAAATCCTAATAAAAATATGTGCAAAAGAAAAGTTCATTGGTCATAAAGTGTGAAGTGCCAATATACAACAATCAATACCAAATTGTGACGTAACTGTACTGTCTGCCTTTATTTTGTAAAGCGTTGTGCAAACTGTTGGCGCTATATAAATCCTGTATAATAATAATAATAATATTTAACATATTCCACACTGAATAGCATGATAAAAATAGTGCAAATGTTAAATGTTGCAAAAAAGTATAAAAAAAATTAAAGAAAAACAAAGTCCCAGTAAGTGATATCTTCTGATCCTCTGTGCAAACGATTTTTGAAACCAAAGTGCATGTGCTGAAAAATCCACCACAGGTCTCTTATACTGCTCACCTTATCCCAGATAATAAACAGCATTCATCCCCACCATGGGATATGAAATGACCGGCAAGATTCCACTCTAACGATCGACTCCTTTCCAGCTGGGAACTCACCCTTTGGATAGGGGAGCTCAATCCTCTCACGTGTGTGTGTGTGTGTGTGTGTGTGTGTGTGTGTGTGTGTGTGTAAGTAATATATAAATAAATAAAATAAAGGCTATATCTAGTGCTCTCTGTTTAAAAAGTAATTTATTTTCCAAAAAGATCACACACTTACAAGGAAGGCACATCAAAGCCGTGTGAGCTGGCAAAGACTCATACACTGACCATTCAGATGGCTCCAACCGTGGTGTCCAGACACAAGCCCCTACCCCTTAGACACGTATCATCAGATTGTGACTTCATAAGTCAGGGTAGAGCTATAGCACCTGATGGACGCTTAATACACTGCTGAATAGTGATCCCTATGCAGCGGAGCCAAACTTTCACACCAGGGGTTACTGCAGTTAGGGCCCATTCACACCTGAGCGTTTTGTAGCTTGAATATGCCTGAAGCATGCATGAAGCTACAAAACGCTGGTGGGGAAAAAAAATCAATGATTCTCTATGGAGATGGTTCACATCTCCACTCAAAAACGCCTGAAGCCAAACACCCTACTCTCAAACTACTCCTGGAGGTATTTTTGTCACGCAAATCGGGCGTTTCTGGCCAATTTGTATTGCCATTAAATCAATGTAAAAGCATCAGTCGCGCATATTAGTGCGACATCGGCGTTTGCAAACGCGCAACAAAACGCTTCAGCAACGACCAAAAACGTGTCGCTCAGGTGTGAATGCAGCCTAAGAGGGAGACACCACCCACAATAGGCAGCAACTACAAATCTGGTCTAATCTTCCCAGCACTCACGCATGCCAAAACAGGAAGGAGACACCGTCCAAATTCAGCAAGGGGACAGCATCAGCTCTTGCAATGTTCAGCTACCAAAACATATTTACCACTTAAGGACCGGAAGGATTTCCCACCTTAGGACCAGAGCACTTTTTGCAATTTGGCACTGCGTTGCTGTAACTGACAATTGCGCGGTTGTGCAACGTTGTTCCCAAACAAAAAACTTGCATCCTTTTTTTCCCCACAAATAGAGCTTTCTTTTAGTGGTATTTGATGACCTTTGCGTCATTTCTGATCACCGCTATCAACAAAAAAAAGAGCAACAATTTTGCAAAAAAAAAAAATAATAATAATATTTCTTACTTTTTGCTAAAATACATAGCCAAAAATCATCGGTTTTGGTCGATTTATATTCTTCCTCATATTTTTAGTTTAAAAAAAAAAAAAAAAAAAAAAAAAAAAAAAAAAAAATCGCAAATCGGCGTTTATTGATCGGTTTGCGCAAAAGTTGCCACGTTTACAAACCATTAGAATTCATTTCTGGCGTATTTACAATTTTTTTTTTTTTTTACGAGCAAGGGCAGCAATCTGCGATTTTCATTGAGACTGTGATGCTGGGGCAGACATGTTGGACATTTTTGACACTTTTTGGGACCAATTTGGGTTAACTGTGTTCCCTATGCGTGTTCTAACTGTGAGGGGGCTGGGGTGCCAGGGGCATAAGAGATCTAACTGATCCCAGTGGCAATGGCTAAGCACTGTTAAGTGTGAAACGCGTCTGCCTTTGACCTGGTTCAATCTGTTCCATGCTAATTTGATGCTTCAATAAACGAAGATACTTTTTCGGACTTCCTTTGAGGTACAGTCGTTCTTTTCTACATTGCTAGATGGAGACGAGCCACGGCTAGCACTCATTGGGGTCCGCCCTGCCAGAACCCATTCACCTGGAGCAGCGGTACTCACCTCTCTATTAACTGATCCCAGTAACAGGGATCAGTAGATCTCTTACATGCCGCCTGATTGAGTGGGGAACCGCCGTGTTTACATCAGCAGTTCCCAGTTTCTCTTCTGTGGAGAGTGCGGTGGGCACGAAAGCGTTTATAGATGGCGATTCGCACTCTGCAGCAGTAAATGTACGTGAGCCGGTTGGGAACCTGTTAAAATATTTAGAATGTCATTTAAAAAACACCCTCTTAAAAGAGCCTGCATCCGGATTACACACCATTGCAGCCATCTTTACAAAATAAAATATACCATTCACTAAAAATAAAATAAATTCATCAATAGCACCAATAAATCCTATACCAGAGCCAATCTGTTAAAATAAATAGTAAACAAATACAGAAAATATTTTGAATAAAAAAAAATAAAAAAAATACAGAAAAAAATATTTTATTTCTGTATTTGCTTACTATTTATTTAAACACATTGGCTCTGGTATAGGATTTATTGGTAGGGTTGCCACCTCATCCCTTTAAGCCTGAACGCATATGAATTACACAGGTTCTGAGGCTAATTAAAATGTAGATGAGACACCAAGTAAGTTTAATTACCACCTTAATCAGCCACAGAACCTGTGTAATTAATAGGTGTTCGGTTTTACAGGGATGAGGTGGCAACCCTATTTATTGGTACTATTGATTAATTTATTATTATTTTTAGTGAACGGTAAATTTTAATTTTGTAAAGATGGCGGCAATGGTGTGTAATCCAGACCAGGTAAAGCGTACGTGGAAAGAGTCCATCAGGTGCTATAGCTCCACCCCTACTGATGAAGTCACACCCTGACTATACACGTCTAGGGGGTAGGAGCTTGTGTCTGGATGCCACGGTTGCAGCCATCTTAATGATCTATGTATGAGGCTTTGCCAGTTCACACAGCTTTGATGTGCCTTCCTTGTAAGTGTATGGAAAATAAATTACGTTTTAAAACAGAGAGCACTAGATATACCCTTTATTATATTATATTATATATATAAAAAAAAATAAAAACACACACACACACACACACACACACACACACACTTTATATGCAACATCCAGCATATATAAAACCAGTTGAAATATCATCTGCAGAGAAGTTTCAGCAAGCTCTACTAGATTTGAATATGAGAAACTCCGCAGCCTATGTAGTCTGTGGGTTTGGAAAGAGACCACGTAACATCAGCAGGATGAAAAGGATTGAAAATGTCTTAATATTAGAGAAAACATACTTGCTATGGAGTAACTATGTAAGGTTTGCACAGGCTTTCACAACATCAGGTTTCAGAACATGGAACAAGGGGTATCTGACCTCACACATCTGTTGACTGCTGTCTCACCAGTTTGGTAATTTCCCCTTTTGCTAAATTGCCTTTTATTTTTGGAATTTTTCATGTAACTGCCTGTTCTGCTAAAGGTTTTTTCTAAGTACATAAGCCAGTGATTCCCAACTGTAATTTGTTCACTCATCACCCACGCTTACTCACTTCATCTCAATGAAAGCATTGTGTCCCAATAGGGCAGAAACACTTGTAAATGACCTCTTGTATTTTCCACCATTGCCGTTAAAGGGTCGGTTGTATCTGGGGTTGGTTGTGTACAGAGTGCAGCGTTTCAGGATTACGCCAAGCACAGAGTGCAGCGTTTCAGGATTACGCCAAGCACAGAGTGCAGCGTTTCAGGATTACGCCAAGCACAGAGTGCAGCGTTTCAGGATTACGCCGAGCGCAGAGTTCAGGATTACGCCGAGCGCAGAGTTCAGGATTACGCCGAGCGCAGAGTTCAGGATTACGCCGAGCGCAGAGTTCAGGATTACGCCGAGCGCAGAGTTCAGGATAACGCCGAGCGCAGAGTTCAGGATAACGCCGAGCGCAGAGTTCAGGATAACGCCGAGCGCAGAGTTCAGGATAACGCCGAGCGCAGAGTTCAGGATAACGCCGAGCGCAGAGTTCAGGATAATGCCGAGTGCAGAGTTCAGGTGTGCATTATGTCCAGAGTGCAGGGTTTGGGGGTGCGCTACTTACAGAGCATAGGGTTTGGGAGTAAATTACCTACAGAAAGCAGAGGTATGCTGTGTGAGTGCAGGGTTTAGGGATGTGCCATGCACAGTGTGCAACCCCCAGCTTAAGAGCAGCTAGATAAGGTTAGATAATGTAACGCAACTCCAGCCTGCTCTGTAAATAAAGCAGGTGGAACCCAATATGGCCACGTGCCTATTTATGGTCAATGACATTGCCAAATATGGTTATATGGCCCTATTAGGTCAATGCCACAAGCATCTCTGCCCCTAGATTGCACATGACTGAAGGAAATGAAAAGCCATTTATTTGATCACAAACTGTGGGAAAACAAGTCAGCATAAAGGGCCTAGGGCTGGCAGGAAATTCCCCAGCCCTGCAAAAAAAGTAATTGTAAAATATTTCCAACGATTTGATCACAAACTGTGGGAAAACAAGTCAGCATAAAGTGGTTGTAAACTCAGGGAAGTGACTAGCCTCACAGAGATTAAAACAAATCCTCCTACATAAGTTGTACCTGTTTATCTGCCCTCTATTTTCTACAGCCATTCAAAGTATAGAGTTTCCACAACATATCTCAGCTACAGGAAATGGGGTGGGGATCCGATGTCACACACTGTACAGCATAGAGCAGGGAGCCGAGTGCAGGAAAAAGACACACCCACCTCTACACAGTCTCATAGGGAAACATGCACAGCTGAGGCTGTCAGTCACCTGCTGGTGGGGAGGTGGGGGTCATCACCCTGGATTGCTTGTTGTCGCACAGACTAAGAACTGACTCATGCAAATAGCAGAGGAAGGAGAGAGCAGACAGGAAACACACCAAGTGCTTTGAGTTGAGGCTAGTACACGCTATAGAATGATATGCTTTGTTAATTTTTCATTTCAGAGGTTCACAACCACATTAAGTATTCTTTTGTGAAATATGTAGAAGAGGTTGCACAACAATTCAGTCAGAAAAAAAAAAAACTTGGATCAAAACGACACAAATTCTCAGAGTTATCAACTGTTCTGTTCTGGAGTATATATGGACAGTATGAGGTTGTGTCACAAACATTTGAAATGTTCTATTTATGGTGCGTCAACTACCGAAAACAGGGTTGCAGCACTAATAGTAAATCAAATCGTCCACACAAGTCCATATAAAATGCAGTGCTAAGAATTCAAATTAATATAAACAAATAAAGTAGTCCATAAAAGTGCAAAGCTCCTTTAAATGTGTAAAAATAGAAGATGTGGCCAGTCACCAGAAGAAGATGCTGTCTTAATCAAGAGAACAGACCACTCTTTATGCAATACGATGCAGATGTACTTCATATGTAAGTTTACATCTGGTGTCAAATGTTACTCCAGATCACATGCAATCCAATCCAACCATAATAAACTGAAAAATCTTATAGTGTAGTATTTAGTGAAACAGTAAAATTAATCACCTATGATAATAACAAACACTGATGAATCTGTGTGTCACTCTGCCTTCCCCACATAGATTGCAAACTCATTCATTTGAATTCTTAGCACTGCACTTTATATAGACTTGTATTGACTATTTGATTTGATTTACTATTGGTACTACAATCTGGTTACCATGATTTGAGGGTGAATTTCCTCTATTGCTAGCAGCCATCTTTATGCTCCATTCACACTTGTGCGACTTGTCATACAACTTTGGACATCAAAGTTGCATGACAAGTTGTTCCCCATGTTTCCAATGATACCCATTCATATATGTGCGACTTAAAGTTGCAGCAACTTCAAAGTGGCTCATGCACTACTTTGATCTGACTTTCATGCAACATTAGGGCCATAGACTTCAATGTTAACCAGTGGCGGCCGCTCCCCATATCCATGCGTCCGGTCCCCTAATCTACATGCAGGGTGCCAGACGCATGTATTTCAGTGGGGTTTTTTTCCTTTGTAAGCATGTGATTAGAGCAGAAGGCTCTAATTGGCTTCAAAAAAGGGTGGGCTTGGGGCACAAAGCACTACGCTGAGCCCACCCAGTTGTGTGACATTAGCGAATTAATATTTGCTAATGTCATCCTATTTTTCCTCCTGGAAAATCAGCGGGTCCTGAGACCCGATTGGCCGGGAGTCCCAAGAACCCATTGGCTGGATTCCAGGACCCCTGATTGACCTGGAAGTGACCGCCAGCAGTCAGGGAGAGAGACGCAGGGATGAAGGTACGTACGGGGCTGCGGGCGAGCAAGCTAATCGGCGCTCAATGGAGTGGGTAGCGGTGATCGATGGAGAGATGGGGGAGTGGGGTGTGGTGGTGGTGGTGATGGTCGGCCGCACTCCCCAGGAAATTTGAGCAGAGCACCAGAACCCTCAGAAGTTGCATGAAAGTCGTAGCTGAATGTTATGCAATGCAACAGTTGTCCATTAACACTGGTCAAAGCCAAAGTCATATCAAAGTTGCACCCATCCAAAGTTGGTGCAACTTTGGTGTAGCGCTGATTTGTTCACTTTTAACAACCGAAAATGAGACAATTAAATCCAGCTATACCACAGTGGATGAGGTTTGTACAGCCAATAATTGTAAACCACAAAGCATAATGAAGCACATCAACAAGCTCACAGAGGACAAAGACAATAAAGTTAACTAGCCCAGAGTAGAATATAATCAGTAACAAGTCTGAAGTGCAAACTGCAAAAATGTAAATGAAGCCAAAACACTTGTATGCACAGGATTTCTACACAGCATGTTGTCCTAAGAAATCGGGTTAGAAAGTTATTTTAACACCCAGGTCTCCAAGGTAGTTAAACCCCCAAATCCCTCCACAAGAAGGAAACAATGTGCCAACCAAATGTGGTTTCATAAATGTTTAAATGCCAGTCTGTAAAATGATCAGACAGGAACTACTCATACAGTGGCAGAAGTAAAACAAGTACTCATTGTTTTCAGGTTACCAAGAAAGCTGAACCTGAGAAAAACAAAAGATATTGTTGTTACCCATTTAGATCTATTGGTAGTGTGTACTATATTCTCATATAAAGAATACATTCCTATGGTGCATTTCCTTTAAATTCTGTTCTGCAGATATTGATTACTTTAGGAAGCTTTCTCAACCATTGGCACATGTACCACTAAGGATACCACTTGCACCTACAGAAGAGCCATCTGCTTATTAAAAATTCACTTCCTTTTGGAGATGCAGTTGTTCCTTCTTCCACACTGCCCGATGGAGACGAGCCGTGGCTAGAACTCATTGGAGTCCGCCCTTCAGAACCCATTCATCTGGAGCAGCGGTACTCACCTCTCCTGGATGACTTAAAGCAGAATTCCACCCACATTTTAGACTTTGCATCATCTAGTTAATGTTTGCATGCTAAAATTGTTTTGGCCTTTTTTTTTCTCATCAATTTACCTTTTTTTCAATGCTCTAATTCTTCTCTTCCTGTGTACCTCGCTGCGAGGAACGTCACTTCCGGCCGTGCATTGGCTCCTGGGAGTTGAGTGTCATCAATCCCAGGAGTCAATGGACAACCCAAACAATACATGTGCAACGCTTTGTGCTTTATGCACGAGAACGGGAGGTGCAAGCTGGGTAGCCAGCAGCACCGTATCCAGGAAAAAGCTACTAGTGGGCTTCACTTGCCCATTTCCTGCAGTGCATTGGCTCCTGGGAGTTGAGTGTCATCAATCCCAGGAGTCAATGGACAACCCAAACAATACGTGTGCAACGCTTTGTGCTTTATGCGCGAGAACGGGAGGTGCATACTGGGTAGCCAGCAGCACCGTATCCAGGAAGAAGCTACTAGTGGGCTTCACATGCCCATTTCCGGCCACGCATTGGCTCCAGGGACGTGTCAATCAATAGATAGACTACAAGTACCGGCAACCATTGTGGATGGCGGCTTGTAGTTCAATGAGGACATTGGTGAGCACTCTGGTATTTCATTGATTCTTCCAGCTATCAGGTAACTGCCTGCCCATATGAGGTATGGGCAGACAGCTATAGTGAGAGTCTGCAGAAGCCGGAGATTGCACTTGCGATCTGCTGATTTTGGGTGCAATGCTCTGCAGCCTTCTTTAAAAAAATAAATGCACAAAATTTGCATTTTTTTTTTTTCAAAAGGTGAACTTAGCCTTCAAGTTCATCTTTTGCACCTTGTTACACCTGTATTCCCCCAGCACACTTTTAGTCCATTGAGTCTTCCTCCTGCTCTCCAGATGACAGCCCATACAGAGGAACAGTTGTTTTTCATTGTAAAGAGGTTTTCAGCAAGTACAGAAAATACCTTTTGATCCTGCCAGAAATGAAATGTCCTTGTCACTTCCTGTGTGCTGGAAAGAAAGCACAAACTTTCAGATTTTTCCTGTGTATACTACAAGTCATATCAATCCACCATGTAATGGGGAAGAAAAAGGTTTCAAGTCCAGGCAAAGTAAAAGCCAGTGCACTAGGGCCAAATCCAGAAGTTTTACTCAATTCCCATGTCAATAATCTAAAGTTTCTGAGACACAAAAGGTGCTTTAGATGTGCTATGCTAAAAATCAGAAAATACTGTCAATTTATGTAAATTCTCTTACACAGAGATCTGACAGGCATTTCCCTGTCTATAACACAATAGTTCAGCAGGGGAGATCACTGTACTAACATTGGAGATTGTTAGCACAGCAGCTCTGAACTGTCAGTTTTTTTTCGTTTAACAAAAAAAAAAAAAAAAAAAAAAAAAAAAAAAAAAAAAAAAAACCGACTCCCCCCGAGAGTGGTCCAGTGGTCCTCCCTCTCTGGGCTCTTCTCCTCCTAGACCCGACGAAAAAATTTATAAAAATAGATGACTTCATTAATTTCTACAACATAAAACACTAAAAAGTACATACAACGTGAACTAATGCCCTTTTATCCTGTAAAAATATAGAAATTGTTTAAAGTTGAAAAAATATAAATACCCAATAGCCAATTATGTAAAAAACAAAACACCGATATTCCGTTTTTTTTAACGTCATTGACATTTTAGTCATTACCAAGGAGATAATGACGATTAGACGCCAACACACGATTTCGGATCATGTGTGGTGATCAAACAAAGGACCAAAAAAAAAAAAAAAAAAAAAAAAAAAAAAAAAAAAAAAAAAAAAAAAAAAAAAAAAAAAAAAAAAAAAAAA
>BLSH010316257.1:1046798-1080200 GCA_018402905.1 Glandirana rugosa | reverse complement strand
CCCCCCCCCCCCCCCACCCCAGAAAAAAAAAAAAAAAATTAAAAGTCAGCAGCTACAAATACTGTAGCTGTTGACCTTTAGGCCTCATACACATGGACGTTTTTTGACGCTGGCGTTTTTTGCAGCTCTCCATGTTAGTCAATGCCCCCATAAAAACGTCGGCGTTTTAGAGCTGTAGATGGCGTCGGCATTAGTGAGCTGAAAGTAGAACCCACGGCCAATCGCGTTCTGAGCCTGTAACATTTTGGCATTTTTTGATGCCGACGCCACAAAACGCCAACTAACGTCAACAAACGCCAATACTGTACCGGCATTTTCCGGCGTTTTTGGACGCCGACGTTTTTAGGTTGAAAAATAGCAGAGAGATGATTTTTTTTAAAAAAAACGCCTATTGATGCCGACGCTAACTTACGCTCACTAACGCTGATGCATAATGCCAAAAACGCATATTTTTTTTCCTTGACGTCGGGTCCGACGTTTTGTTTATTTTTAAAGATACGCCCGTGTGTATGAGGCCTTAATATTCGGATCTGTCCAGGGCTCCCACGAATGTTGGCACCCCAGCCGATTTTCGGATCAGCTCTCAGGTGCTGCCGCTGCCAGGCATCGCAAGGGCAACCAGCAGTGAAGCCTTACGTCTTCACTGCCGGTTCCCTACTGCGTATGCGCACTGCGCTTTCCTACTGGCCCAGCGTTGGAGGATGAACCTTTGGGGAACGGCGCTGCAGTCTCCCTGAAATGGGAAGGGTACCTGTCAAAAAACAGGTTCCCGTTCCTTCCCCCCCTGAAAGGTGCCAAATGTGGCACCAGAGGGGGGGGCACATATGTGGAGGTTGCACTTTTGGGTGGAACTTTGCTTTAAGCCTGGATTCATACCCATGTGCTTGTGGTAGCATACAATAAAACCCCAGGCTTTAATGTTTTACTGCAAGATGTGTGTCATGGTGCAGTGCCATTTATTCTAAGTTGTCCCCCAAAGTAAAGGCTGCTATTGCTGACCACTACATCTGAAAGTGCCAGTTGACTGGCTCCTGCTCATATGCTGACCCAATGGCTTCTGTTCTGACTACACTTGTTGCATGATTATTCTAAGTTCACGAGAGAAATTAGAACTCTAAAACAGTCACAAATCAGGCTAAATAAAAGATTTAGGCCTCATACACACGGTCATTTTTTTGCTACTCTCCATGTTATTCAATGGCCCCATAAAAACGCCGACGTTAGTGAGCTGAAAGTAGAACAAACAGCCAGCGCGTTCCAAGGCTTTAACGTTTTGGCGTTTTTGACGCTGACGCCGCAAAACGCTCACTACACCGACGTTTTTAGGTTAAAAAAAAATAGCAGAGGAATGTTTGTTTTTTTTAACCGCCAACACTCACTAACGCGCATTAACGCCGAAAAAAAAAACGCAGATTTTTCCCTGACATCGGGCCCAACGTTTTGTTTATTTTTTTTACATAGACCCGTGTAACAGAGGAGACAGATTTTCAATCTCAACAGAAGCATAATTGGTCAGAGATAGAGGAACTACACACACAGTAGATATCTACATACATTCTTGGACAGACCAGTGACAAGTCCATTTAATACAACAAAAGGATGTTCATTTTATGCAAGGTCACCTTGGTATTGGGGGAATCGCTGGTTAATCCAATTAGGCATTTCAAAGGGTACATTGTTTACCCACTTAAGTATGATAAAGAATGTGATCTGACCATACAATTAGTACTTACTGATGGTAATTAGACTTGCGGGGGTATTCATGGGAACGCCATTCACAGGGTAACTGGTTTAACTGGTAACACTATAGTGACTTTAAAATGTTATTTTCAGTCATTGCAAGTAGGGTCTTTTCATGTTAAGATCAAAAGTGTTTGGTCAGACAATTAGAAACCCCTTCCAGCTCTGATATTTAAAGCGGAGTTCCACCCAAAAGTGGAACTTCCGCTGGTTGGATTCCCCCCCCCCCCCCTCAGGTGTCACATTTGGCACCTTTCGGGGGGGAGGGGGAAGAGGACACCTATCTTTAGACAGGTGTCCTTTTCCACACATCCGGGAGCTCTGGCCAGCCGCTGCGGCCGCTGGCGTCAGCAGCCCAGCTCCCTCCGCTACTGGCCGCCTAGCCAATAGCAGAGCGCGGCGGAGCCTCGCGCATGTGCAGTAAGGTGCCCGGTGTGAAGCTGTAACGCTACACGTCCGGGTTCCCTTACCTGCAATGGAGGCGGCTGCACTCGTCCCCCGATCCAAAGATCAGCGGCGGGTGCTGACATCGCTGGACTCCAGGACAGGTCTTTTTTTTTTTTCCCCTTGAGGACCACCCCTTTAAGTGGAAAGCTTGAGCCCTTCTATTTTTCTTCATGATTAGGAAAGCACAGGTCTAGAATGTAGTATATGTTATTGCATGCATGGAAGCTACCTAGGTGCATTTTTTAGATTGGACATATGCTGGATAGTGTAGTTTCTCTATGCTTAATATGCCATGAATGGCAAAGGGGAAAGTGCTGCTCACTGTAAGATTTACAAATACTTTGCTGGATTTTGTCATCGGTTACAAGTACTCTGTGGACTCTTAGGCTCCATGCACACTATCTGATAAACGACCGTTTTTGGTCGTTTTTTTCTAACAGCCCAAAAACGCCACTTTATGTTATCCTATGTGTCCATGCACACATGGACGTTAATTGTAGTTTATCAGCAGTGGCGTTCTTGGGCTGTTATCTGACCGCCCTGAATTGGCGGTCAAGTCATTATTTTGACCACAAAAAAATGCTAAACGCTCATAAACGCCAGTAAACGGCTGTTTATCGGTATCCGGCATTTTTTTGCAGTCAATGGAAGCTAATGAAGAAAAAAAAAATCCCACAAAAGGCCGACGCCGATAAATGCTGCTTACAAAACGCTGCAAAAGAACATTTTCTAAGCATTGTCTCCTGCCCGACAAGGAGAGAGCCCAGATAGCGTCCAGTGTGCATGGAGCCTAAATGTGCTGGGACTCAATAAATATGGATGAGCCAAGTTCTGTGGGAAAAAAATTTTTTTTTGGATCAAGGAGTTTTGCATTCCAGTAAAGCTGCATAATTCTGGATAAATTGAGAATCATGATTTTTTTTTTATGCTTAGAATAAAGATCACGGTTCTCGGCGTAACATCATCTTTCACATTATACAAAAAAAAAAAAAAATTGGGTTTACAGTTTCGTTTTTTTTTTAAATTAATTGAAGTGTATTTTCTCCCCAAAAAAATTGTTTTTGACGGACCTCTGCGCAAATACAGTGTGAGATAAAATACTGACAGTAAAATAGGTGAGCGTCAATCACAAAAATGCAGCTGGCACTTAAAGGTGAATATACAACCTATGAATAGACAATATGAAGCAAACAAGTGCAGCGCTAAATAACAAAAAAAAAGTCCAATGCTGTAAAGTTTCAAGAAAGATAAAACAACCGGAGATATCCATGTTGTGTTTCCAAACTTCCGTGAAAACGATGCAGTGTGCCAAGCCACTCACCAGAAAGTGAAATAAAATGTGCCTTTTATGGGTTCCTTTAGTGATGACAACCTTCCACCATCATATGCACTCACCAGATATGAGATCTTCAAACGCCTTGTATCAGTCTCCTGACGCTGGGTGGGATGTCATCCGAAATGGAGAGGGATGACATCCCATCCAGTGTCAGGAGACAGATACAGGGCTTCCAGAGGGTTCATATCTGTGCTGGTTCCTTATGGTGTCCTTCCGGTTTACCCTCCATTCCAGATGATATATGGCCGATTGGCAAAAGATTGTTACAAGGACCTGACATCAGGAGACGGATACAAGGCATTTGAAGATCTCATATCTGGTGAGTGCCTATGATGGTGGAGGGTTGTCATCACTAAAGGAACCTATAAATAAAAGGCACATTTTACCTCATTTTCTGGTGAGTGGCTTGGCACACTGCATCATTTTCACAGAAGTTGGGAAACGCAATAAGGATATCTCCGGTTGTTTTATCTTTCTTGGAACTTTAAAACA
This sequence comes from Glandirana rugosa, assembly GCA_018402905.1. Lineage (NCBI taxonomy): Eukaryota > Metazoa > Chordata > Amphibia > Anura > Ranidae > Glandirana > Glandirana rugosa. The sequence goes on along the minus strand of BLSH010316257.1, from coordinate 1,076,185 downwards.
TTGGACTTTTCTGCACTTGTTTGCGTCATATTAAATTAAAATATTGCAACGACCGTCATTTTATTCTCTAGGGTCTTTGCAAAAATATATTTCTATATATTCGAGGTTCTAAGTAATTTTCTAGCAGAAAAACTGGTTTTAACTTGTAAGCAACAATTGTCAGAAAAAGATTGATTGAAAATATGGAAATGTGTGTCGTATCATTTGCGAACAAACGATATTCTATGTGTTGGTGTGAAGATCGGCAGTAAAAAAAAATCTCTTGAACACATCAAGCATGAGCGGAACGTTTGACTACCGACCAATCGGCGGTCGAGCAATTGGCCGATTTTCTACCCGTGTATTCCTGCAACGGTTTTGACCACCGACCACTGTTTTGTTGGCTGGTGGTCGAGTGATCGGCCAATTTTCTAACCGTGTGTCTTTAAGTGGTTAAACTGACCTCATTTGGAGACCAAAGTTTATCCCTTTAATCTCTAAAAAAACACAATGATACAATGTTTATTTTTATCTCTTTCAGCGCATGTTGTTGATAAACACTGCCAGCTGCTTTTTTTTGTTTTTGCTTTTTTGACAGCTGTGAGCAGAGAACGGCTCAGCTCTGCACTTGTTACATGAATCGTGGAAATGCCGGATTAATATTGTGGGGGGAGGGGGGGGTGAGGCGGTTGAATCAAGATCGCAATTTTTTTAAGCAATTAATCGTGCAGCATTACCAGCTTGCAAACTCTTGCCTCAACAAAAATAATTATAATAATAAATTATTGCTCCTCATACCTTTTATATACACAACATAATGTTTGTATAGAAAAGAACCATTGAACTTGTTGCTGCAGAGACTTTTATAATGGTCACTCAAGATGCAAGTGCAGACTTTAGACCCCTTTCACACTGGGGCGTTATTACAGCGCTAAAATTACCGCTCCAATAACGCTCTAAAAATTATCTTCATGCATCTTAATGGATGCTTTCTGACTGAGGCGTTGTACTCCGCTCTGGGAGCGCCGGCACTTTTAACCCTTGTTTAACCTCTTGTGGGGGGGGGGGTTAAAAGTGCCGTGCTGCCGCCTGGATAGCGGCGCCATAGTGGTGCTATTACAGCAGCAGATGGCCGCTAAATTAGCAGAGGTTTACCACTGACGATCGGGTGGTCCCAGTGTGAAAGGGGCCTTAGCGCAGCCAAAAGAAAAATGTATGACTTTTATAACTTTTTTTCCCCGTTTTGGATTAAGTTGGCAATTAAAACTCCTGCCAGTTTTTTTTTTTTTTTGCCCCTTCAAAATTGGAAAAATGTTCTGTCTGTCCCTGAGATGCAACAAGAAGTTATAGGAAATCTTCTGAAGTGAGAGATTCTTGGACAACTCATTATTTATTACAGGCATCTACAGTATAGAGCAGGGATATGCAATTAGTGGACCTCCAGATGTTGCAGAACTACAAGTCCCATGAGGCATAGCAAGACACTGACAGCCACAAGCATGACACTCACAGGCAGAGGCATGATGGTACTTGTAGTTTTGCAACAGCTGGAGGTCCGCTAATTGCATATCCCTGGTATATAGGGATGACAATTTACAATTTCTCATTAATACATACACATACTAGGGCCTATTTAGACATTAACCTACCAACAGGTCTTTGGAGTGTGGGAGGAAACCGGAGTACCTGGAGGAAACCCATGCAAGCACGAGGGGATTATCCAAAATTCCATGAGGGTAGTGTCATGGTTGATGTTTAAACTGAAGAGCTCAGTCTTACAAAGAAAGAGTGTTAACTACTGACTTTCAACATCTCAAAGAACTAGACAGGACTACATTTCAGGAGTTGCACAACTATGGGCTTCTAAGAATCTGTGTTTTTAGAGTTTCCATGATATGCATTGCAATATGTTTAGGACATTAAAAGAGAAGTATGGTCAAAGGTTTTTTGGCTATACTTCCCTTTTGGGTCACAGGCGGCCATTTACTTTTGTCTCCCCGTGACCTAGAATCAGCCGACAGCGGGCTAAAGCCTGCTGTCAGTTGATGTCACAGAGCTGCCCTAGGCTCTGGAAGAATCCTGCCCATATTGTCAGGATCCACCCAGATGCTTGATCAGCAGCTGCCTCCAGGTCTCAGCGTGCCACTGAGAGATGAAGCCCGCTGCCCCCCCCCCCCCCCCCCGCCCGATGCTCCAGTGAGAGCTGACAGTCACTGCTCTCCCCTCCGAGCTGAGAAATGAGCAATAAGCAGTATATGATCTCCTAGTTCTCAGGCCTTGGAGCGAGCAGGGGACAGCAGCAGCATGGAGGAGAGCATGGATGTTCTTTTAAAACCCCTTCAAAGACGTTTCCATTTGACTTCGGGCTAGTTTAGTTCATGTGCTCTGCATTAATGCACTCTGTGTAACATGTTAATATGCGTTATGTTAAAGATGAAGTTTAACGGATTTTTTTAATTTTAAAAGCACTGGGGACATTGCTTACAAAAATGAAGTGTGTCCTGAGTGCTGGTGGTTGCATTTAAAGTAGAAAAAGCAGCCAGCAGGATATTAGCAGCAGCTACACCTGTGACAGGGCACTTCTGAAAAGTGCCAACTATACCTGCCCTTTCCACCCCCATGCTCCATTCACAGCACTCGTACTATAGGTTTCCACAAAGCAAAGTGTTCTGTAGTTAGAGGAGGTGGGTCAGTCATTCATCTGCCTGTCCTCCAATCAGAGAACACTGTGGAGGACAGGCATATGAATGAAAGGTTCACCTCCTCCAATCATGGAATGCTTTGCATTGTAGGAATCTATAGTACAGGTGCTATGAATCACATAGATAGTACAGTCGAGCCTCCCTATATAAAACATTGAGGAAAGTTGAAATATAACTCTTGGGGTCCAGTGCTATCTTACTGGGATTGTGATCTTTAGGTATTGACATCGGTGTAAAATGATCTGGTCCCTAGGCAGGCAGCTTCTACAATCCAGACGATCTCCAGTCTCCTTGTCTTGTAGTGTGATGTAACAAGAAATCACCACTGCTAAGAGGTCCAGATGCAACTTTATTCCATTAAAAGTCAGGGGTACAATCCAAAAAAGTAGCCAGCGTGTTTCGGGGGTCCAAGCACCCCCTTTATCCGGGTTTGACTGGCAACAATGTGAACAAACCAGAAGTGAACTGGACCTGCCAAGCAAACTGCTGATAAGGCCTGCGCTTGTAATTCACACTGGAAAAAATACCATTGTATGTACAGTTCACTTTTGACTTGTTCACAATGTTGCCAGTCAAGCCCTGATGAAGGGGACGCTTGGACCCCCTGAAACGTGTTGGCCACTTTTTTGGATTGTATTCCTAACGTTTAATAAAATAAAGTTGCATCTGGACTTCTTAGCAGTGGTGTGGTGCTGCAAGTTCAATTCTTGTTATACAAAACACTGCACTGTATTACATAAATACTAGGGCCTCCCTATGCAAAACACTGCACGGTATTACATAAATACTAGGGCCTCCCTATGCAAAACACTGCACGGTATTACATAAATACTAGGGCCTTCCTATACAAAGAAACACTATATTACATAGATATTAGGGTCTCCCTGTATAAAACACAGCACTGCCTGCATGTGGTGGGCACTGATGAGACTGCATTTGAAGGACACTGGCCAGGCTGCACATGGTGGACACTGGCCAGGCTGCACATGGTGGACACTGGCCAGGCTGCACATGGTGGACACTGGCCAGGCTGCACATGGTGGACACTGGCCAGGCTGCAATTGATGAGGATATTGCACACAAAACAAAAACCATTACAAACACATAGAAATCATCACAAACATATTGACATTACACGCATACACACAAACCATCACACCCAAACAATAGAAATTACTCTCTTGAGACAGGGGTAGTTATAAAACCACTGCACAATATTACATAGAGTAGCCCCCCTCCCCCCCCAAACAACATAAAACACTGCACATTATTACTTGAAGAATAGACATATAAAACCCTGCACCATATTACATAGATTGTAGAGCCCCTCCCCCTTGGGGGTCTACTTATAAAGCAGTGAATGTGACTTTCACCAAACATTCTTTAGTGTAGAAATAATCAGTCATTTATTACACAGACCTGGAAGATTCACCAGTAGATAATGTTTGCTGAATGTCAGATGCTTTGTCTTTGCTGTCACCACAATATGCAAGTTACACAAATTCCACATCACCATACCTGTATATTTCAGATAGAGGCCCGGTTCACTCTGCTGCGCCTTTAAAGTCACGCCTTTGAAGCCGACATCCCAGCGCGACTTCGGCACGACGTGCATACGAATTCTTTAACAGAAGTCAATGTAAGTAATGCGGAGGTCGCACTAAAAGTAGTACAGGAACCTTTTTTCTAAGTCGGAGCGTCTCCACTCACTCCTATTAGAATGGTTCCATTGCACTAAATGGGATGCGACTTGTGCTCTCGAGGTCAGAGCGCATGTCGCACCAGTGCGAAATGTGAGAACATTACAGATAATTGTTAACACAAAAGAAGAAAACTGCTAATAATAAAACAGGAACCAGTTTTTCCTAGACAGTCAACATTTCTCACATAACAGTCCTATTTTTGGGGGTGCTGTATAGAGATGCACAATTAATCATTAAAAGATCGCGATTTCGATCCAACCCCCCTGACAATCTCAACTCGACATTTCCTCATTTCTATGCAACAACTGCAGAGCCACTCAGATGTCAAAATTAGAAAAACAGGTTGTCTGCCAAGTTTCAAAACATCCCTCAGTGTTCACTATAAACATTGCAATATTTTGTTCTAGAATAGATCAAAGGAATGAACTTCCTCTGTAAAATTAAGTCAGTTTAACCACTTAAAGACCTAACCTTTTTCTGGCACTTGTCGATTTCAAGTTTTTGCTTGAAAACTACTTAGAACCCCTAAACATACATCAGGCCTCGACAAACCCCAGGCGCCAGGTCGCCATGGCGACCAGAAATCGCGTCCTGGCGAGTGACTGCCGTTTCTTCTCTCCCCATGGTAAAACAGCATGTCAGATTCAGCTAGAGCTGAGAGTTCTCTGCTTCATCTAACAGCTGTTACACTTGGCCCGTTGCCCGGGATATTTGTTTCCACTTAGACTGAAGAAAAGTAACAAACAGGCTGCCTGGAATAGTTGTTGAGAGTTAGGAGAATAAACACAACAATGTATCTTATGGTTCTTTCAAAGCAATGATCTCCGGGCTATCAGGAAAGTTTAACCATTTAAAGACTAAACCCTCTCTCACATTAGTGGCTTACAATTAAATATCCAGTGTTTTCTGCTAGAAAATGACTTGGAACCCCCAAACATTATATATTATTTTTTAGCAGAGACCCTAGAGAATAAAATGGCGGTTGCTGCAATATTTTATGTCACATGGTATTTGCGCAGCGGTCTTTCAAGCGCAATTTTTTGGAAAAAAATACACTTTTAATGAATTTAAAAAAACTAAACCGTAAAGTTAGCCCATTATTTTTTTGTATAATATGAAAGATGTCACACCGTGAGAAACGTGACCTTTATTCTAAGCAACAAAATTGTGATAAAGCCCTGTGTGCCATCAACAAATACCACTCTATGTGCAGCTGGGCTCCAGTATTTCATGGTGACCGGAAACCCACCAGAGCAATGAAAAGTCACTGTGGGGGACAGACATGTAGGCAGGAAGTGGCTGCAAAGAGGCAGCAGAAGATCAGCAGCGCTGGAATACTTTTCACCTTTTTTTTTTGTATTTTATTTACAATGTCACTAAGGCTTTGTTTAGATGTGCAAGTTGGGTGGTAATAATGTGCAGTAGAGACGTGTTTTTGCCACCCTTAAGCTCCATTAGGCAGGAGATGAGGGAGTTTTACATGCCGCAGTCACAATGCATTCAGCATAATAAGGAGTTTCCCCCATAACAGATTTTTTAGTGTCACTCTTTCTGGCCAGCCTATAACCCTGACGTAATGGTGGAGTTATTGACTGGCTGCTCTGCTGTGAGTAAGTTAGGGTTAGGGGCGCAAATTACTCGTCTTACCCCTGGCGCTGACAACCCCACAATACGCTATAAAAAACTGGCTCCTAACTTTTTTAGCCGGCTCCTAGATTCAAGGCAAATTTGTCAAGCCCTGACATACATACACACACACATACATTATATATATATATATATATATTATATATATATATATATATATATATATAATTTTTAGCAGAGACCCTAGAGAATAATATGGTGGTCGTTGCAATATTTTACGCAAAACAGTATTTGAGCAGCGGTCTTTCAAAAGCAATTTTTTTGTGGAAAAATGACACTTTCAAAAAAACTTAACAGTGAAGTTAGCCCAATTTTTTTTTTGTATTATATGAAAGATTATGTTATGCCGCAAGAATCGTGATCCTTATTCTAAGCAAAAAAATTGTGATTCTCATTTTGGCCAGAATCGCGCAGCTCTAGTGCTGTATGTTTTTTTTCCATAGCTGGATCAGACCAAATTAAGTCCGTTAGACTCTCCGCCAGCACTATCTCCTCACTGCAGTTCCCAACTCTACCCGCACTGTGGTGATCACAAATCCAAAGTCTCACTTCTCCAGCTGCATAAAAAAAAAAAAAAAACACACAACAAAAATCCTGGACAGTGTAGTTAAACACATTTGTAATGATTGCCACACGTGGACAGAGGTGGGAACACCACTAGAGAAACTTCATTGATTTAAGTCAGTGGATGAAAGATTTTCTGACCGCCATTCAGCCCAAAGAGAAATATCCATTCTGGTTGGATTTTCTCTTTAAAACAGATCTAAATTAAGTTCTAAAACACCCTGTGTGTTCATGACACTGAACAAGTACTTTTTAAAGCTGCAGATTTCTTAAAAAATCTTGGTGATCCTGCCCTGAAATTCTTGTTCAGGCACTTCCTGTTATAGGGTGACAACATCTCCTATTGGTGCAGGTGTTGTAGCCTCATTTTAAAGCACTTCTTGAGACAAGTGGCCACTTCAGTGCACATTACACAGGCATGGTCTAGGAACCCCACCCAGGCAGCCATCAGTGGGGTGTATGCGTGTAGATTAGACTATGAAAAATGGACTGATCTATCCCTATGGACAAGCAGACAAGAAAATGTGTGTCTATTTACATCAAGATCCTATCTACCTCACTGAACTGATCGCTGTGCGTTCAGGCCTGCTTTTCTAGATGTGACCAGATACAGGCAGACGCATATTTGGATAAGGATTACGTAGGTTTGTTTTCCTCTATCACGAGATAGAGGAAAAAAAGGGAACCTACACAGATTTTACATTAAAGTGGTTTTAAACCTCAGACATGAAATATAAGCAAAGCATATACCTCTATAGTGTGAACATGTCTCAATACAGAGCATAAGTGTTATTTCTGTCCGGTGCTTCGTTCCTCAGCTATCCGCATGAATCACTTCTGACAATTTTTCTTGACACCAAGAGGAAAAAAGGTGACAGAGAGGGACCTCCAGCTGATTAACAGCTTCAGCTCTGTGCCTGTGTGCAGGGGGGCATGTCCCCTCCCTCAAATTGGCTCTCCTCACTGAGAATACTGCAGATAAACAGGTACAACTTATGCAGGAGGATTTGTTTCATCGCTGTCTATCACCTGAGGGCAGTCACTTCACTGGGTATAAGTAAGGGTTTGCAACCAGTTTAATTAAAATGGTTTGTTTAGGTTTGTCCTCATACTATATCATTTTAGTAAATCTAGAGGACATTGTACGTTCAGATTGTATAGTGCACGGTAAGCCTAAAGCCACACACACGATATGAATTTCGGATGGGAGTTTTCGTTCAACGGCCAATCGTCCGAAATTCTTACTGTTAGTATGCTCCTTTCAACGGCCAATTTTGGCCAAAACCATTAAACACATTACGCCACTTCTTACATTGGATTTGGCCGTATGAAAATTTTCGTATTGTTAGTACACTCTTCACTTTCGACATGAGACAAGCATCCAACGAAAAACGGACGTTCTGTCATCTGAAATTCGCATCGTGCGTATGAGGCTTAAAGCGGAGTTCCACCCAAAAGTGTAACTTCCGCTTTAAGGGAAGGTGACCCCTCAACATGCCACAATTGGCATGTCATTTTTTTCGGGGGGGGTGACCCTGTTTTCACAGGGCCTCACTTCCTTTCCCGACGCCGCGGAGCCAGAAGGAAGTCCACTGTCCCCCCTCCCTCTCAGTGATCTTCTGGGACACGTCACTGGTCCCAAAAGATACGCTGGCCATTCACAGCGCGACTCATGCATGTGCAGTGCGCGCCCGGCTTTGAAGCCAAAGCCAGGCGCCCACACCTGTGATGTCGGCGCCGCATGGAGGAGGGGGAAGAGGAGCGAGGCAGCGGACGGCCGCATCACTGGAGCCTGGGACAGGTGTGAGTCAGATTATTAAAAGTCAGTGGCTACACTTTTTGTAGCTACTGACTTTTAATAGGGTGGAACTGCTTTAAAGCCTGGTACACACTAAGGTCTCATACACACGGACATTTCTTAAAAAACAAACAAAACTTCGGGTCCGACGTCAAGGAAGAAAAAAAAAAAAAAAAAACACAGCGTTTTTCGGCGTTATGCATCGGCGTTAGTTTTTTTTTAAAAAAATCATCCCTCTGCTATTTTTCAACCTAAACGTCGGCGTCAAAAAATGCCGATTAACGCAAGTATGGCGTTAGTGAGCGTTTTGCGGCATTGGCGTCAAAAAACGCCAAAACATTACAGCCTCAGAACGCGCTGGCCGTAGGTTCTAGTTTCAGCTCACTAACGCTGACACCATCTACAGCTCAAAAACGTCAGCGTTTTTATGGGGCCATTGACTAACATGGAGAGCTGCAAAAAATGCCAGAAAACGCCAGCGTCAAAAAACGTCCGTGCGTATGAGGCCTAAGTTTTTATATTCAGTCCATGGTTTACCTGCATGCTCATTCGACAGAAGCCAGTCATGGGATGGGCTTCTGTCAAACAAGGACCAGTACATACGGGCCGAATGTTGGTCAGTATCTACTGTACCGGCTGATTTCAGCCAATATTTGGCTTATGTATACGGGGCTTAAAGTGTTACTAAACCCAGGACCCTGCATTCACTATATCTGGTCTCTCAAAATACACAAAACATGGAAATGCAATTATTTTAGTAAACAAACTGCTTGTAGCAGTTTTCATTCTCCTCTGACTGTCCTACGAGGCTGCCTGACCCCTGGCCCTCTGTCTGGACAGTGCCGATTGGCCCTGTGCTGATCACATGCACCCTGCAAAAAAAAACCCTCTCTAGCAATACACACCAAACTGAGCATGTGCAGAGTGCCCTCAAGGCTCTGTTCTATCAGGAGATGGAGTGGGGACCGTGGAAGAAGAGGAGGATCAGAGAAGATGGGATAAAACAGCCTTTTTACACAATGCCGAGGATTAACACCTGGGGTCCCAAAGTGAGCATAACAAGCATGCTTTACTGCAAGGGTCTCAAACTGGTGGCCCTCCAGCTGTTGCGAAACTACAAGTCCCATGAGGCATTGCAAGGCTGACAGTTACAAGCATGACTCCAACAGGCAGAGGCATGATGGGACTTGTAGTTTTGCAACAGCTGGAGGGCCGCTAGTTTCAGAGTCCTGCTTTACTGCACATACAAACTAATTTAATGGTTGTGGGTTTAGATTTGAATGTGTATGATAAGCCTTGTGTCTAAAAGCGCGTTTATACAGCCACTTTTTCCTGGAGACGTTACTGGCTTTGCAACTTGTTTTTTTTAATGCCCTGTGTGCATGAGGCCTAAGGCTCATCATACAATAGGATTATAAATAATGATTCACCAAAATTCCTGCTGCTGAAAATTATCACCCCAAAAATAGGGTTTTCAGTGTTGTGCCAAAAGAAAAAAAAAAAAAGTGCAGATAATGGCTGCCGAAAAACACCTGCAATTTTATCATGCTTATGGAGTGTTTTTCATAAGCCATGCGAGTCAAAAAAAAAAAAAAAAATGCATCAAAACTGCAACATGTGTGCATTTTTTAATGAGTTCTTGCTGCGTCTCAATGGGAGGCGCGTTTTTGGTGCAGTGTGTTAAGTAGGCACCAAAAATGCAACAAGCAGGATTTTTACCACCACTTCAAGGATAAGTAAATATTCATTTAAGTTCAGAATATTAATTAAAAGGTTAAAAAAAAATACATACACACATTATATTAATATATATATATATATATATATATATATATATATATATATATATATATATATTTATTTTTTTTTTTTTTTTAAACGTCAATTTTGGTTTTGGGCAGGTGCATCCTGAATTTTAGGTTTCAGTACCACAATTTGCATTTCGCTGCACCACTAATTGTGAAAGCACCTTTAGATCTACCGACAAGTATGTAACGCAAGGGTCTTCTTGGTTGGATACGGATTGGCTAGTTCAGGTAAGACTACATATTACATAGCATAAGGCAGGGTTCACACCGCAGCACGGCTCCAGCGCATAGCAGGGGTCCGATGCGTCTCCATTCACCGTTTCAGCTCCGATTTCAGCACAAATTTTTGGCTGAATTCTGACCTGAAACGGACCAGAAGACGCACCGGACTCCTGTGCAATTTGCACCAGAGCCGCTCCGGAGATGTGTAAACCGGTTCCATAGAGAGCCGGTCACATTCTCCTGATACTCGAATTGGATGCAGGGAAAACCCACATCCAATTCACAATAACAGGAGCCCAGCCTCAGGCTCCGTGCACACTAGCATTTTTTTTTTTTAAGCCAAAAAAAAAAAAAAAACGCTGTATAAAAAAATGCTGCGAATAGCTTTCTGTAGTAGTGTTTAAGAGGGTTTGCCTTTCCGTTTTTTTATTTATTTATATCAAAGATTTTTTATTAGGTAAGCAAATAACAAAAAACAGAAATGAACTGGTACAATTGATTCCAGATATGGCAAAGCAACTTTGGCACGTATACATATGTGAAACATCCACTTACAAGAAGGTGGTTATTCATTTTTCAAATAATCTACCCTCTTCCCAGTTTCCTTCCCCCCAGCTACCCCGATATCAAGTACAATCCATACATTTAATGTGTTGTGGTTCATATGCACCTTCACTTTACCACTACGTCCCCTAAAGGAGCAGTCTGTCCATCACCATCTCCACCGGTGTGTCCAGCCATGGAGCCCAAAGTGCCTCAAATTTGGCCGGGCGCCCTCTGTGTTGGAAAATAGATTTCTCCAATCTCAGTGCGTCTCCTACCTGAGTTAACCACTCCCTTAAGGCTGCATTCACACAGGGGCGATCCGACTTCAGGGGCGACTTTGCCAGGCAGCTTTGAGCTTGCCAGGCGACTTTGCCTGTGGCCAATCAGAGAAGGGAGGGAGGGGGTTGCCCTGGATAAATTCTCTCATTTTCACTGTAAAGTCGCTTCAATATAGATGGGGGATCCGACTTGGAGGCGACTTCTATTGAATTCTATGGGCACAAGTCGGATAGAAGTCGCCTAGAAGTAGTACAGGAACCTTTTCTGAAGTTGCAGCGACTTTAGTATTGTACATTAAGACCGCTCCCATTCACTTCAATGGGATTTCAAATGTCAAGCGGCTTGGAGTGACCTGAAGTGACTCAAGTAGGAGCACAAGTCGCCCCTGTGTGAATGGGCACTAAGGCTCGGTTCACACAGGGGCGATCCGACTTCAGGGCGACTTTGCTAGGCGATTTCTGCATGACTTTCAGGCAACTTACAACACGACTTATGCCAGGCGACTTTGCCTGGGGCCAATCAGAGAAGGGAGGGAGGGGGCTGCCCCAAAATAAATTCTATTCTTTTCACTGACAAAGTCGCTTGCATTAAGATGGGGGATCTGACTTGGAGGCGACTTCCATTGAATTCTATGGGCACAAGTCGGATAGAAGTCGCCTCCAAGTAGTACAGGAATCTCTTCTGAAGTCGCCTTGAAGTCGGAGCGACTTCAGTAGCATACATAAAAATGGCTCCCATTCACTTCAATGGGATTTCTTATGTCAAGCGGCCTGGGGCGACACAAGTCGGATCCCAAGTCACCCCTGTGTGAACCAGGCCTAAAGAGTGTTTGCTTTTTATTAGCATTTTTGCAGTTCCTTTAAATAAATAAATGAACAGGGGAAAACACTATTAGTAGCGTTTCTGCTGGAAAAAAAGCTCCAAGAAACTCTAGAAATACTATTTTTTTTCTGCTCCTAGATGCTGACGCTCAAAAAATGCTAAAAGCCTAAAGTAGTGTGCATGGACACATAGGATGACACTATTTTACTTCTAGGAGCAGAAAACAAAATGCTAATAACAGCTTCTAGGTGTTAAAAAAAGAACACTGGTGTATGGAACCTTAGTAAATCTACAGCTCACCATCCACATTACAATCAGATTGTACAACCTCCTTTATATCTACAACCAAGTATGTATTTTCTTGGTTGGATATGGATTGATTGGCTAGTTCAGGTAGGTCTGCACATTACATAGTTATGGTAAATCTAAAGATCAACATCCACAATACAATCTGATTGCACAACCTCCTTTATATCTACCGATAGATATGTAGTGCAAGGGTCTTCATGGTTGGATACGGATTGATTGTAATATGAAGTCCTACTGGAACTAGCCAATCAATCCGTATCCAACCATGAAGACCCTTGCACTACATAATTGTTGGTAGATCTATAGGAGGTTGTGCAATCAGATTGTAATGTGGATAGTGAGCTTTAGATTTACCATAACTTTGTAATATGAAGTTATGGTAAATCTAAAGCTCACTATCCACATTACAATCTGATTGCACAACCATCTATAGCTCTACCAACAATTATGTAGTGCAAGGGTCTTCATGGCTGGATACGGATTGATTGGCTAGTTCCAGTAGGACTTCATATTACATAGTTATGGTAAATCTAAAGCTTGACATCCACATTACAATTGGATTGTACAACCTCCATGAGATCTACCGATAAGCATGTAGTGCAAGCGTCTTCTTGGTTGGACACAGATTGTTTGGCGAGTTCAGGTAGGTCTGCACATTACATAGTTATGGTAAATCTAAAGATCAACATCCACAATACAATCTGATTGTACAATCTCCTATAGATCTACGGATAAGCATGTAGTACTAGGGTCTTCTTGGATGGATACGAATTGATTGGCTAGTTCAGGTAGGTCTGCACATTCGTAGTTATGGTAAATCTACAGCTCACCATCCACATTACAATCTGATTGTACAATCTCCTATAGATCTACCGATAAGCATGTAGTACTAGGGTCTTCTTGGTTGGACACAGATTGATTGGCTAGTTCAGGTAGGTCTGCACATTACATAGATATGGTAAATCTAAAGATCAACATCCACATTCCAATCTGATCTACTGATAAGTATGTGGTGCAAGGGGTGCCTGCCTGATTGGATAGATGAGGTAGGTGCTCATCATGGTGGATTGTAGCATGTATGGTGACAATAGAAGTAATAGTTATGGGTGAAATGGTTTACCTGCAGTGTCCCAGATGGAGATGTTGTAGGGTCCCCACTGTTTGAGGTAGAAGGCTCCCCCCACAGTGCTCACAGTGTCCTGGAACCTCCTCTCCATGTACCTGTGTAGCAGGGAAGTCTTGCCCACATTCATGTCCCCCAGGAGGACCACCTTCAGGTCTGGCTTCTTCATCATCCTGCAAGCTGAGGCAGCCTATGGGGAGCCTGCTCCCTACTCTCACACACAAAGCATTGCAGGCGCCGTCCTAGCAGCGATCACTTCGAGGAAAGTTTGCTAACTTAGCAAAACAGGGAAGCAGTGCAGGAAGTCAGGGCTCTCCTCTACGCCCCGCCCCGACTCCTCCCCAGCCTTGGTGGCTCCTCCCCGGGCTGGCCGCTGCATATCAGCGAGCAGTAGGTGAGCCTCTGTATTATTCCGTATATATACACAGAGCTGTACTGCGCATGCGTGGTGTTTGTGTGAGAGGGCGATGACATAAGAGCAGGAAATGACAGCGCATTCTCGCCTTTCAGGTGACTCAGACAGCCGTGTGATGTGAGGAGGGAGGGGGAGGCACCCGGAACACATAGCTTTCTCTCTCGGCCGATACTGACGGAGGGTCGAGGCAGTCAGGAGAAGCCCCAGCCGCCATGGCCACGTTTATCTCGGTCCCGCTAAAGAAGTCGTCCGAAGTGGACCTGGTGAAGCCGCTGTCTAAGTTCATCCAGAACACGTACCCTGCCGGGGAGGAGCAGGCCGAGTACTGCCGGGCGGTGGACGAGCTGAATAAGCTGAGGAAGAGCGCGGTAGGCCGGCCGCTAGATAAACATGAGAGCTCTCTGGAGACCGTCATGCGTTACTACGACCAGCTGAGCTCCATAGAAGCCAAGTTCCCGTTCTCTGAGGGCCAGCTGTGCCTCACCTTCACCTGGAAGGACGCCTTTGATAAGGGCTCCCTGTTCGGCAGCTCCGTCAAGCTAGGCCTGGCCAACCTGGGCTATGAGAAGACCTGTGTCCTCTTCAACATCGGGGCCCTGGCGAGCCAGATCGCCTCTGAGCAGAACCTGGACAACGATGAAGCTCTGAAAGCCGCCTCCAGGTACTACCAGCTGGCCAGCGGGGCCTTCGCCCACATCAAAGACACCGTGCTGTCCGCCCTCAGCCGGGACCCCACCGTAGACATCTCCCCGGACACCATGGGCACCCTCAGCATCATCATGCTGGCCCAAGCCCAGGAGGTCTTCTTCTTAAAGGCCACCCGAGACAAGATGAAAGACGCCATCATCGCCAAGCTGGCCAACCAGGCGGCCGACTTCTACGGCGATGCCTACAAGCAGTGCCAGTACAAAGATGCTCTGCCCAAAGAGGTGTACCCGGTGCTGGCCGCCAAGCACTGCATCATGCAGGCCTATGCCGAGTACCACCAGTCCATCATGGCCAAACAGCAGAAGAAGTTCGGGGAGGAGATCGGCAGGCTGCAGCACGCCGCCGACCTGGTGAAAACCGTCAATTCCAGGTATGATGAATACGTCAGCGTCAAAGATCTGTCCGACAAAATACAGCGTGCTCTCACCGCTGCGAAAAAAGACAACGATTTCATTTACCACGACAGGGTGCCCGATTTAAAAGATCTGGAGCCTGTGGGCAAAGCAGCACTGGTCAAGCCAACGCCTGTCGCGGTCCCTCTGAGTCAGAAGTACACCGATCTCTTTGAAAAAATGGTACCGCTAGCTGTCCAGCAGTCTTTGAGTATTTATAACCAGAGGAGGGGCGATCTAATCAACACAACCATCGCCAGAATGAGAGATGCCACGACCTTGTGTAACGGCGTACTGGCCTCTCTGAATCTTCCGGCGGCCATCGAGGATGTGTCTGGTGACAGCGTACCCCAGTCAATTCTACAAAAGTCCAAGGCAGTCATTGAGCAGGGTGGCATTCAGACTATTGACCAGCTGATCAGAGACCTGCCCGAGCTTCTGCAGAGAAATAGAGAAATTCTGGATGAGTCGCTCAAGTTTTTGGATGAAGAAGAAGTGACGGATAACGACTTAAAATCCAAGTTCAAGGAAAGATGGCAAAGAACACCTTCTACTGAGCTCTATAAACCCCTGAGAGTCGAGGGCAGCAATCTCCGTAACGTTTTGGATAAAGCCATCGCCGCTGACGCTGTTGTGAAACAGAGCTACCAGTCTCAGAGAGAAGCCATAGCCATATTATGTAAGCCTGAAGCTGAGCTCAATGCTGCCATCCCATCTGCAAACCCTGCAAAAACTATGCAGGGCAGTGAAGTGGTGAACACCTTGAAATCCTTGTTGGCTCAGCTGGACGAGATAAAGAAGGAAAGGGAGCAGCTTGAAAATGACATTAAATCAGTCAACTTTGACATGGCAACTAAATTTCTCACCGCTCTGGCACAAGATGGTGCCATTAACGAAGAGGCTTTATCTGTGACCGAACTCGATCGGATCTATGGAGGCTACACCGACCGAGTACAGAGAAACCTGACTAAACAAGAGGAAATAATCAGCAATATCCAAGTTACCCACCAGGAGTTTTCCAAAATGAAACAATCAAATGGCGAAGCTAATCTGAGAGAAGAGGTCCTGAAGAAATTGGCTGCAGGACATGACAGCTATGTGGAACTTGTTGCTAACCTGAGAGAAGGAACCAAGTTCTATAATGACCTTACAGAAATTCTGCTGAAGTTCCAAGGCAAGTGCAGTGATATTGTTTTCGCCCGAAAGACAGAAAGAGATGAGTTGCTGAAAGATTTGCAGCAAAGCATTGCCAGAGAGCCAAGTGCACCATCCATGCCGACAGTACCAAGTTATCAAAATGCTGCCCCTTCAACTCCTGCTGCTGCTACTGGTACACCAAGTATTCCAACTCCGGCACCAAGGACTGTCTATCCTGCTAAACAACCTCCACCACGTCCCCCTCCACCTTCAGCTCCTGCAGTAGCCCCTGTTAGTGCAACACAGAATGTTGCTCCTCCAGTAGTAGCAAATGCCTCAGCTCCAATGCCCTCTCAGCCTGTTTCCAATACCATTCCATCACAGGCACAGGGTCCCCCATTTGCAACCTACCCCGGATATTCAGGGTACTATGGAATGCCCATGCCCGTTGGCTATAATCCATACATGTATGGCCAAACCATGCCTCCTTACCTATACCAACCACAGTCAGGTCAGGCACCTTATCCAACACAGCAGGGTGGCTTCCCAATGCCACAGCAACCTTATTACCAGCCACCTCAGTAGAAAGCATGTAGACATATAAATGCTTGTAAACTGAAAAAGTAACTTTCAGTTGCAGTAAGTGCACTGTGCAATTATATTCAACTCCCTAATTTCTGGGTTTTCTGACCTGTTTCAGTTAATCTTCTGATTGCACTAAGCTGTTTCTGCCTGCCCTTTTGCAAATGCGTGATCAGAATGAAAACCAACTTAGTTTTGCCTGGCAAAAAATGTCCTCCTTAAGCTGATAAGGGGGTTCTTTGATAATGTGCAAATCTCCCCAGTAACACAATGCTCTTTCAAATGTAAAATGGGGTTGGGAGTTATCTATTTTTTTTCCTTTTCTCTGTTTTTACTTTTCATTTTCTTTATGGTTTAGTTATTGTATGCTATTTTTGTCTATTAATCAAAAGCCTTGTAAATCATTATAATGAAAAATAAATCTAAAAAGCACAGCATTGTTTGCAGATGCTGGTTTAGGGTTGATTGTTCTGTTTTAGTTTATAAAACTATGACTTGATTTCCACATGTTTCCCATTTTATTTATTTGATTTTATTTGCTAGTGATTTATATCAAAATCTTAGCAATTCAGACACCTTGTCAGAGTAAATAATGGTTAATGAAAATAGTGTAGCATTGCAACTACTGTATTTTTCTCTAAAAAGGTAAGTTGCGGGTCAATTTTGCACTTCAAAGCCCTAGTACACATGGGCTGAATGTCGGGTGGCATCAGCCAATTCAGTAGAAATCGACCGACATTCAGCCCATGTGTACAGCAGCCGAGCGTTAGGCCGGCTTCTGTCGAAACAGCATGATCGAAAAAGGTCTGCCTATCAGCATCTGATCAGCGCGCTGACCAGCGTGTTCTGGTGGGGGGGCTGTCTCCCTGTCAGACCACAATAGCTCAGCGAGGGAGGTTGCTGTACTAACATTGGATTGTTAGTACAGTGGCTCTAAGCTGTGCTTTTCAGTTTTTATTTTAATTTTTTTTTTCTTTTTCGTTCAGCTTTCTGGGTAAACCGAAAAAACAATTGTGTGTACCAGGTTTAAGTGACAAAGTAGGAATCTGACTCTTGTGAATAGATATCTGTTGGCTTCAATGTGTAAAAGGATATGTATACATTGTTGATCCTGGACTCCAGCCACATTGAAATAGATCTCTTAGGAACAAGCAAATTGACTTACAAATCAGTCAAATTAAGGCTAGCAATACACTTTGTGGGGCTGAGCAGGAGAAATAACTTTATTCCTCCACTTGCACCAAGGAGTGTATGTGCAGCCAAAATGTTTTTTCATTCGTTTTGGATAGATTGGTGGAGAGTTAGAATCCCTGTCAGGTTTTATTGCTATCTGGGAAATTTAAATCAGGGTGTGTCAGCTCCTGCTTGACAGAAGTCAACTGTTTGATCGACTTCTATCAAGGAACATGCGGGAAATCTTTTGCCGATCAGTGGATGCAGCCGCTGATCGTTGTGTTGTGATAACGGTGAGTCTCACTGTAAGGCTTCAAGCACACTGGACGCTATCTGGGCTCTCTCGGGGTTGGGCTGGAGACACTGCTTACAAAACGTTCTTTTGCAGCGTTGGTAAGCAGCATTTTCGGGCGTTTTTTTTTTTTCTTCACTAGCTTCCATTGACTGCAAAAAAAGGCTGGACGCCGATAAACAGCTATTTACCGGCGTTTATGAGAGTCTATCGGCGTCCTACGTTTTTTGTGGTCAAAAGAACGACTTTTGAACGCCAATTCAGGGCGTTCAGATAACAGCCCAAAAACGCCACTGCTGATAAACTACAATTGACGTCCTTGTGTGCATGGACACATAGGATAACCTAAAGTGGCGTTTTTGGGCTCTTAAAAAAAATGCCAAAACGACCAAAAACGGTCGTTTATCAGATACAGTGTGCATGGAGCCTTAGAATACAATTTCCTGGTGGGGGGGGATTCCTCCATTTACATTCGATGCAGTAATTGTTACACAAATTTTCCCTTGGATCTTTTATTATTTTTTCCATGTTTTTATTTATATTTAACAAAGTTTGTTGAGTCTGGTGGTGACGACCGGTCTACCCATGGCTTGGATTTCAGCTGTTTCAGCTGGAAGTTCAAGCCAGATATACTTTGTGTGGCTGATAACAGAACAACATGCTTTTACTTTGGTACTCATGTCAGATTTTTATTTGTCTGGCCCTGTTGCAGATTTTCCTTTGCTTCCTGTCTGGTCAAATTATTGTCAGTAGGATAAAGTGACAGTAAATATCTAACAGAGCCCTGCGGCAGTATGTGGAACACTCTAACCCCCACACTACCAAAAAATAGGTTTGTTTAAAATACAAAGTTCTTAGCATAAACTTAAAGTGTAATTCCAGTCAGAATCTAAGCCTAAACCTACTACCCTCCAACCCCCGCTCCCACATTCTAAGACTATTCTTTCTACCCTCTAAAAGGAAAGATGCCTATGCTTAACCTAATCTGAAGTCACTCTAGTGACATGATCAGGTCCCAGTGCTGGCTTCAGTGTAGAGGAAGGACAGCCGACAATGGATGCCTCATAGTAAGCCTATGGGTGATGTCATTGCCCAGGCTCTGCAGCCGTTGTCAGTGATCTCTCCTCTACACTGAAGCCACTGCTGGAGAGATCATGTGACCAGACCGAAGCAACTTCCAAGTGGGTAAGTACATGACCTCTTTCCTTTTACAGGGTAGATGAAATAGGCTTCAAATGTGAGTAGGAGTAGATTTAAAGTAGTTAAATCTTGAAATTAAAAAAAAAAAAAAAAATCCTGTATAACGGATCTCTTCAGTGATACACAGTCAAGGTTTCCATCTTCACCTAGTCTTCCTTCCAGTTTTATGGGCTCTGGCTATTTGAATAGCTATACTGCGATATTGCAGCGCAGCACTCTGCATTGAGGGTAAGTTAAGTGTACCCTCAATTCAGAGTACAGTGCACATGTGCCAGTGGCGTCACTGGCTGCATAACTTGTGAATATCTCCTAACTGGTGCACATTTAGAATATATTCCATTATACCTGTAGGTAAGACAAAGTGGAGTATACTACTGCTTTAATGCAGTAGTGATGTCTTTAAAGCGGTAGTAAAGTGGAGAAGGGGGGGGGACCTTGCAAGGCAATGTTTTGCTGCTCTCACCGCTGACCGGACTTCCATCTTCATCTGGTCTTCCTTCCAGGTTTGCAGGCTCTGGCCGCTTGACTGGCCGAGCTGCGATGTCGCACTCATGCGTGGGAGTCACGGCCAAAGCACAGAACTCTGAAGGGATGGCACGAGTATGCCGTCTATTCGGAGTGCATGCGCCAGTGAGGTCACCCACTGCTGCTCACTGAAATATCTCCTAAATGGTGCGTGTTTAGGAGATATTCATTTTACCTAAAGGTAAGCTTTGTTTATAAGCTTACCTGTAGGTAAAAGTACTAGAAAAGAGTTTACTAAAAAACTGTCCCTCTGCAGGTTAATGACATAATGTGCTTATATGCATCATAGCACATTATGACACTTGCCTGTAAAAGGGATCCCTCCAGTAGAACATGATCACTGCTGATAGGCTTTCCACCTTCACTCATTCTTCCATCTTCCCTAGCTCTTCCTTCTGGGTTGCACATACACACAGGAGTCTAGGCACTGGCACAGCTCTCTGGATTGATGGCACATTCAGTATGAATGTGTCGGTGACATCACATACTGCAGAAATTGTGAATATGTCCTAAACGGTGCACGTTAAGGAGATATGCATTGTTCCTACAGGTAAGCTTTATTATAAGTAAAAGTGACCAAGCCGTGTTTACAACTGCGTTAAGCTTAGGTTTTGATTGGAATTTTACTATAGCCATGTTAAACTAAATTTTTTTCTTTTTCTCATTTGGCCCCCTTGTAGCATTATGCCATAATGTGCCAGTATGCAGCGCATACTAGCACATGTTTACTGACTTACCTGTCAAAGGAAGACCTCCAGCGTTGCGCTGTCAATGCTCGAACACTTCCATCTTCACTTGGTCTTCCTTCGGGGTTCGCTACATTCATTCATTTTGAATGGCTTGGCTGTGATGACATCACTCCTGTGCATGCGCACGGGAGTCACATCACCACGGCACAGAGCAGGCGCTGTATTACTCTGCGTGCGCGTGGCTCAGTGTACATTACAGCTGACAGGAGGAAGCGTTGATGGCAGAGGAGACAGTCTTTTCTGTCATAAAAAAACCCTGCTGGCCAGTACCTTTTTTTTATTACGTTTAATACCACTTTAATATAATGTGTTAGTTTGCCCTTCAGTAATCTGTATGCTTGCACATACTGCACCATCTGATAATTTTTTTTAGTGTGAAGGTGATTAACAGGTCAGACTTGTATAAATAAATGTAAAAGGAGCTTATCAGAGGAATTCATATATGTGAGCTAAAATTCTGAGCAAAGAGATTTTCCTATGCACACATAGCTGACCTGTCAAAGTCTGCAGTCTACTGAACTAAAATGCTGGCTGGTCAGTTCATGTTGTTAGTTTAGTAAACTAAAACCTTGTTTGTTGGAACTTAATTCCTGTTGTCAGCAGTATTTAATGTAACTAACCTTCAGAAGGATTATAGTAAGAAAGGCATCACATTACCTTACCTGTTAAATGATGCTTCCCCTTTCCTCTAAACCTCTCTGCCTACATCCAATTTCTATGTGGTTATATGACTGCAGAGCTCCAGTACTTAGGCCCATCCTCACTGAGGCTGGTGGACAGAGCTCTTCTCCTGTCCTGACAATGCTGAAAGCTACAGACACCAGTGAGATGACGTCAGTTTCTACTGTTGTCGGCATTCCTCAGGGCACAGATCAGTCAGAACTTTGTGGTCACATAGAAAAATGTAAGCAAGCATTCAGGAAGTGGTGTATTAGAAAATGTGAATAAAGAGTCTAAGGGAAAGAAACTTCATTTGACAGGTAAATTCTGATGCCTTTCATTCTACTTTTAAGGGTAAATATAGTGTGCTTTTGACATTAGATTGAGACCTTTCTGGGATCGTTTAGTCTGTCGGTTGGGCGATTCTGTCATTAAAGACAAACTGCCAGCAACAGGATCACTAAATAGGCTGCCTGTCTGTCCCTACGGAATCTCTACCTCTGCAGCCAGATGAGAGATGTCACTTTGTTGCTGGCAGGAGCCTGCTGAATCTCAATTGCTAGCGATAACAATATCTCACTACCTCAACTACAGAGGGAAGATTCCATCGGGTCAACCAGGCAGCCTATTAGCTGTCCTGCCACTGGTGGTTTTTGACAAATTGCTAGCGGCCGAGTCGCCTTTCTGATATTAGGCTTAGAGTTCATTGCAGGTGCATTTGATCTGCTTTAGCATTACCGTTAACTGGGTAGTATGAGGACAAAAGCAGTTCTGAGGTGAACAAAAGCCTATCTATGCTTAGAACGATCAAAATTTCTCCCCAAAATAGAAAAAAGGGGTAGTACTCTCACCCAGTCAGATTTAGCCCTGGTTCACACCAGTGTGACTTGTCATGCATCTAGACAGTTCAAAATTGCATCTGTTCAAATTGGTGAGACTCAAGCTGCAGTGACTTTGAAAAAGGTTCCTGCGCTATTTGTGTGATTTTATGGCCAACTTGCATTGACATCTGTGTAAATGAAGTCGCACCATTGTCAGCAAGCTGCACATGAAATCGCACTGATCGGTGGCTTTGCAACTGCACTAAATTAGAGTGATTTCAAAGTCTCACTGGTGTGAACCAGGGTGTAATGCTTCGCACAGTGCTGTCAGGCTAAGGACATGTTCACAATTGGGGATGCTTTTTAAAGGGCAGTAGAACAGCGATTGTAAAGCATTCAGGAGGTGATACTTCATTTTTTTTTCCTTGATGACCAAATAGCCATTTTTTAAAATGTAAATACAGTGCCACTAGCCAAGCATCTGGCTCAGTTGCAGGGTAGCCACATTTACTTGAATGGGTCGTGTCTGGCGGCAGTACTGCTTGAACATTTTGGGATCATTTTTACTGCGGGGTGTGTACAGCCCAGAGTGGCTTCATTTGCTCTTTTAGGTGGGTGAAATGATGGCTTAAAGTGTAAAGTCGTGTTTTTTTTTTTTTTTCCTATAAAAATAACAAACTTGTTATACTTGCCTCCTCTGTGCAGTGGATTTGCACAGATTAGCCTGGATCCTCCTCTCGGGTCCCTCTTTGGCTCTCCTGGCCCCTTCCACCTGACGAGTGCCCCCACAGGAAGCAGCTTGCTATGGGGGGCACCCGAGCCACAGCTCCATGTGTCCATTCAGACACGGAGACCCGGCCCTGCCCCCCTCTTCCCTGATTGGCTAGCTGACTGACAGTGTTTCAGCCAATCAGGAGGGAGAATCTCAGATGGCCAAGACACTCCTGGACACAGGGACCTCAGGGAAGTGTTAGGGGGGCTGCTGCACACAGAAGGCTTTTTATTTTAAAGCTTTTGTAAACCTAAAAAAAAAAAAAAAAAAAAATCCTGTTCCTTTAACCACTTGCTTACTGGGCACTTAAACCCCCCCTCCTGCCCAGACCAATTTTCGGCTTTCAGCTCTGTTGCATTTTGAATGACAATTGCCCAGTCGTGCGACGATCTACCCAAACAAAATTTTTATATTTTTCTTTTCCCCACAAATAAAGCTTTCTTTTGGTGGTATTTGATCACCTCTCCATTTTTATTTTTCTTGCGCTATAAACAGAGCGACAATTTTGAAAAAAAAAATATTTTTTACTTTTTGCTATAATAAATATTTTTTTTTCGGGACTGCGATATTGCAGCAGACATGGACATTTTTGACACTTTCCTACCAGACCAGTTTTCAGTGCTGTTGCGCTTTGAATGACAATTGCGCGGTCGTGCAACGCTGCACCCAAACAGATTTTTTATCATTTTGTTCCCACAAATAGCGCTTTCTTTTGGTGGTATTTGATCAGCCCTGCGGTTTTTATTTTTTGCGCTACAAATAAAAAAAGACCTAAAATTTTGAGAGAGAAAAAAATTCTCTATTTTTGTCACAAAAGTTTGTAAATAAGTAAATTTTCTCCATCACTGGTGGGCACTGATGAGGCTACACTGACGGGCACTGATGAGGTGGCACTGATGAGGCACTTATATGCAGTAATGATGAGCACTGTTAGGCGGCACCGATAAGCAGCACTGACGGGTACTGATAGGTGGCACTGATATACAGCACTGATGGGCACTGCTAAGCGGCACTGATGGACACTCCTAGGTGGCACTGGGCACTGAAAGGTGGGAATGGTGGGCACTGGTGAGCATATATACTGATAGGGGCTCATTCCTGGTGGTCTAGGGTGGCATCTGAAGGTGGCACTGAGTGCCATCCACATTGGGCACTATGCCTCTTACCTGGTGGTCTAGGGAGGTCTCCCTGGTGGTCCAGATTGGCTCCCTGGTGGTCCCTGGTCTGCTCCCTGGTGGTCCTGGGTGGGCACATCCCTGGTGGTCCCTGGGCAGGCTCCCTGGTGGTCTAGTGTGGCGATCCGAGGGGGGGCTGTGCTGATAAATCATCAGCACAAACCCCCCCGTCAGGAGAGCAGCCGATTGGCTCTCCCCTACTCAGGTCTGCAGACTCAGGTCTGACCTCCCACACCACCGATCGCCGCGATGCGCGCCCCCCGGGCGCGCGGCGGCATGTTATCCCGAGGACGTCCAGTCAGGATAATTGAACCACTTCCCAGTCGTCATTCTGCATACGGCGGTCGATAAGTGGTTATACAGCGATCAGTAATTTACATTACTGTATAAATGTCATTGGCAGCGAATGGGTTAAAACTAAGGGGGCAGTGAAGGGGTTAACTATGTGTTCTAACTGTATGGGGGCTGGGCTACCAGGGACATAACAGATCTGATCTCTGTTGTCGGGATCAGTTAGATCTGTTATGTCCCCCCCTCACAGAACGGAGAACCGCTGTGTTTACATCGGCAGTTCACCGTTCTGCCGCTCTAACAGAGGACTCTATGTCCGCTGGAGACCCGTGGGCTCGCCCGCGCCACTGCCGGCTGTGAGAACGTGCAAAGGGGTGGACATCCCCCTGGTAATTCAGATCCACGCTGTAGCTGTCTTTTGGCTACAGCACGTATCTGCACTGGTTAAAGCAGGGGTCTCCAGGAACAGGATCTTAATGTGTGTGTGTTTGTTTATTTTTATTTATTTATTTTTTTAGGTTTACAAAGATCCTGTTCCTTTTTAAGGCAGGGATTTCCAAACTACGGCCCTCCAGCTGTTGTGAAACTACACGCCCCATAAGGCATTGTAAAGCTTAGACATGACTAGGCATGATGGGAATTGTAGTTCCTTAACAACTGGAGGGCCATAGTTTGGAGACCCCTGCTTTAAGGCATGAATAACAGCACAGTGCTTGTGCTGTGCAATTCTTCTCTTCCTAACTGCTAGTTTCTGAGTACCCCGCCTCTGCTGACCATGATAATCATGGCTGCTGAGCCCTGACTACTGTGGTCAGGTTACATGTCTCCATCATCCACAGCCCTTCTCTCTCCTCTAACAGTCTCTCCCCTCTCCACATGAGTTTCCTCCCCGCCTTCTATTCCACTGCATAATGCAGCACATTTTAATGTATGTAATACAGATATCCAGCCATTACCAAAACTATAAGTGTTAGAAATGAAAAGATTAAATACACTTTCTGACAACGTAGCTGTGTGGTCATGTAAACCCCTGTGCTGGTCGGCCTCAAACTATGGAGAGAAGCGGGGGGGGGGGGGGAGTCCCCTTTGCTGGCCGGCTGATGTCACAGGGGAATCTTGGCCCCTCCTTAGATCGAGGCTGTCCAGCACAGGGAAGCACATGACCACACTGCTGTGGTGTCACATGGTTTTTAGCCTTTTCTTACAAACAGTTTTGGTAATGGCTGGATATACATGTGAAGTCACTTTAGTAACGCTTTAATGCATAGAATGCATTAAGCCTAGGTTCACACTAGTTCTCCTGCCTGCATAGCGGCGCTATAACAGCGGAAAGTCACAGCTGAATCTAGCGGTGTTTTACCGCTCCCTCCCCAGTGTGAAAGTAGCCTAAAGGTCATTATCCATGATGCAGTCAAAGTCTACAATGTCCTTTTAGATTTACCAACCACTATATAGGGTGAAGGCCTGCCTAAACAGTTCAGTTTGTATGTAGTCAGATAGGCCCTTACCCTACGTAGCTATGAATCTGAGATTGTGAAATGTGTGCCCAGCTACAGTGTGGACTTGCATAGAACCCCACTGGTCAATTACATCCTGGACAAGATTGTATTGCTTATAGTTCAACTCTAGCCAACAACTAATATTTTTTTTTGTTTTGGATAGAGGTTTAATATAAAAACCAAAATGATTTATTTCCATTACTTCATCCAAAAGTTAGAGGTTTTGGTTGAAGACTGCTATGTAGTCTTCAGGAAATGAAGCAGTGTAAAATGTTCATTTAGCAGTTTACCTGGAAGTCATTATTGGTGAAAACCTAGGCTCCATTCACATTTGTACGACCCCAAAGTCATGCAAGCTTGAATGCGACTTTGGCTTTGACCAATAATAGACAACTGTTTCATGACTTGAGGGATTTCACTGCAGTCTGGCACTCAAGTCGCATAAGTCAGACCAAAGTATTGCAGGAACCTTTTTAAAGTCACACATTTTATTTATTTTTATTTATTTATTTATTTTAGGTACTTATATAGCGCCATCAATTTACGCAGCGCTTTACATATATATATTTTACATTCACATCAGTCCCTACCCTCAAGGAGCTTACAATCTAAAGTCCCTAACTCACATTCATACATATACTAGGGACAATTTAGACAGGATCTAATTTACCTACTAGCATGTCTTTGGAGTGTGGGAGGAAACCGGAGTACCCGGAGGAAACCCACGCAGGCACAGGGAGAACATGCAAACTCCAGGCAGGTAGTGTCGTGGTTGGGATTCGAACCAGCGACCCTTTTGTTACGAGGCGAAAGTGCTACCCCCTACACCACTGTGCCGCCCAATTAAACAGTTGTCAGTGAAAAACATGGGGTGCGAATTGTCATGTGACTAGTGTCCAAAGCTGCACAGATGTGAATGGCGCCTTATAGATAGCTCAGGGCAGAGAGCTTCAGGTATCGATGTATGCCTTTGTCATAGCTCCAGCACCCCATGGATATACACCCCCCCCCCCCCCAACTATATGGCAAAGATTTGGGCATATGCGAGGCAAGAAAGTATGTCTGTCAATCCTGAGAGCGTTTTCATTTGAATAGGGATCTCGGCTAGTAGTGTTGAACAGAATATTATGAAAGGTGTTTTCCTAAAACCTTTTTCCTGAGAGCCACAGTCAGCGGTTTACGTTCAGTGGCTCATAGAGTCCTTCGGTGCTGACTTTAAAGTGATTGTAAATGCTCTGGTTGGTGGTTGGGTTTTTTTTTTTTTGCAAACACTTTGTTACACTGTGTGCAGTGGTTTTTCAGACAATACATTGAGGGGAAAAAAAACACTTAAACCTTTACAACCACTTTAAGTTCTCAGCACCCTTTCTGAATACCACATATCAGATATTTTAAATTACTCCAAATTGCTCATGCTCCACACTGATGTATACTATACTTTTTACACACACCACATCAGTATGTATACTGCACTACATTCCACACCACTCTACAATAAGCTGTGGATTCTACTCACGGACTAGCCATCCTCCTGCTCAGCAGACAGATTCCCCACTGAGCAGGTTGACTCCAATGGAGCCCGAACGATGTGTAAAGGGGCCATACCACTATGTAGTATATACCCTGCTAATGACTGGCTTTCCTTTGTCTCACCAGCCTATTCGTTGCCATGGATCCCTTGGTGCACAAACCAGTACACTTTTGCTATTTATCACGAGGAAAGGCAGAATCATATTTGGCAAAGCTGCCTAAATTCAAAGTTTCATATTTTGTCTGACTTCCAGAAATACTTGGACAAAATTGGTGAATTGCTTAGCATGGTTATTTTAAGGGCCAATTCACATTCTTGTGGTGCAAAAAAAATGTACAATACCACTTGTGTTCTGTGATGTGGTAACATTCATTCTCAGTGGCACTCAGCACACTGAAATCCACTGATCTGTGTTTGGTAAGTTGGGCATCAATATAGATAAGGATCCAACTTTGAGATGACTTCCAGTCTATGGGCACAAGTCAGCTAGGAGTCACCTTAAAGGATAAGTTCACCTTTGTTTTCTAAATTCCAGCTCCCCTATGTACCAATATAGCATTCATGTAATTTTTTGCAAAAATATCAAAGCTTTCCATAAAATCTTCAGACACTAACTAACTGACCTCCATCCATATTTCCGAACGTATCTATTGCTTCTGTCTACTTCTTGAACAGATTTTAGGTCATGACACAGGAAGGAGTTGACCAGCTGACCTCAGCACACACCCTGCATCATCCACCCTCCTACCTACCCACCCATTTACAGGTGTACATTTATTGAATAAAATGCAATCAGCGATGACCCTTCTTACTAGATACACAACATACAACCAAATTGCATAGTTTATGGGCATATTTGTACAAGTGCAGAGGAGGGAACAACACAGATATGGCACAGGGGGATTTTTACACAGCACTATAGTCCCCAAAAAGAGTACTAAACAGGCAAGTAAACAAAGTGCAAAGTTTTATTAGGTCAAGGTTAAAATATCACAAAGGGGAGTGACATCTAAAAGAGCAATGGAACCACTCACAACAATATTAAACAGTGTTAGGACAGAAGGCCAGCCAGGCCTGTGGTATAGCCTGATTGTTGCTGGTAAACTGTAGTTCCAACATGTTTTGAAGTTTAGTTTTGGTTTGATTTCTTCCTCAGGGAAAGCAAACAACACTGTTATATTATGGTTCTGCAAAGCAACAACAAGCATGAGTACAGTATCAATGTATGTATGATACTTTTGTAACAATAAAATAAAACAATATATATATACACAGACATGTGACTATCAAAGATGAGCATGCGTGGTCCCAGAGTAAGGTGATACCTACCCAAAAATGTGAATGATTAATAAAAAGTATTAACAAGGTGGATAGCGAGTTGTTGGTATGTTCCCCCCCTAAAGGAATGCCCAATTGGCCAGATGTATAGTCTGGGAGGCAGGAGATGGCGGCCCACACATGGTTCCAAATAAGCCCAATCTCCCCCACGAGAATCAAAAGGAGGAGGACAGCGGACGTCCCACCATCCCGTGGTCCTATAGTGTGGAAAAGACAAGCATTAGACCAAGGTAAGTAGACCAGCTGGGCCAAACAAAATATACTATTGTAGATTACAATAAGGATTGTGGCAAGTTGTCAGACGACCAGATGAATGGAACCAGATTACGAACAGAAAAGGTGTGATATCCTGGTGCCCTACCACCCTGCAGGCGACAGGAGGAGGAAAACTAAGAGCACCCCCTCTAACCCGAATAAACCTTGGTACACACCCGGCGGTAGAGGACGGAGGGTCTGATATGTAGACCGGTTAACCCGTAAGGAAATCCCCCCCTTGTATGGTTGTTGAGCGATAGGTGGAACAATTATGAAAAATAATTAGTAAGTGTAAAAACCCATCCATAGTGGAATGAGACCCTGGTGCGTACGAGTAGAAACTATCAGTGTACAGACACATATATATATA
>BLSH010316257.1:1017488-1028402 GCA_018402905.1 Glandirana rugosa | reverse complement strand
ACTGTATAAATGTCATTGGCAGTGAAGGGGTTAACCAGCAGGGGGCAGTGAAGGGGTTAACAAATGTTCCCTGGCTGTGTTCTAACTGTGGGGGGGCAGGGCTGGCCGGGACATAACAGATCTAACTGATCCCAGTGACAGGGATCAGTAGATCTGCTATGTCCCCTGTCACAGAACGGGGAACCGCCGTGTTTACAACGGCGGTTCCCCGTTCTGAGGCTCCTGAAGGAGATCGGCGGGTCCGGGCGGACATCGAGTCCGCCCGAGGCACGGGCACGCGCGCGCAGCGTGCGCGCGCCGCTGCTGCCACTAGGGGGCGCGCGAGGAGCGCGCAAAGGGGGCGACGTCCATGGACGTCGTCCCGGCATTCCAGATCCGCGCTGGAGCCGTACTATGGCAATAGCGCGGATCTGGAGTGGTTAAAAACCAAATCACTTGTATATCAAAGCATGTTTCCCTATAGGAAACAACTGAAACCCAGATAATTCTGCTTGTCAATGCAGTACCGTATGTGTCAGCAAAGGAGAGCAAGTATACCGCGCTAGAGTCTTAATGGAAAGCAGCAGCTTGATATACACAATTAATATATAGACTGGATACCTGGAAAAAAGCCGCGCTAAACAATTGAAGTGAAGTACAAGTATTAATAGTACTAAACCTATATAACAACAATAATAATGACAATTGATGAGACCACAGTATAGACAAAAGTCCGATCCACCAAATAGCCCGTGGGTATATATCCTGGATATTACCAGAGTACCCAGCTTATGACAAAAAGTCCATATAAGCGTCCTAATGGTAAGATTCACCAGTCGTGCCCGAAACAAGCCATGCAAACCACCACCACCATCAGAGGCTTACCAGATGGACATAGGGAAAGCGCCTATATATAGACTCCACCAGGGGCACAGGTGTCACCAACGGGTCTCCTCCACAAAATTCTCAAATACACCTCGTCCGTCAGATGGGCCCAAACGTAGCGGATGATTTCCCCAAAAAATATAAATTCTCACATAGCGTAATACTGTAAATTGTTTTATTTATCAAAACGCTAAAAGAAATGTACTCACATTGTATAAAAAGGGATTGCGCAATCAAAAGAATCACAGAAGCTGGCATATAGTTCAGGAACAGAGAAACATCAAGCGGTGACGTCAGCGCGCCCTCCCGACGTACGTTTTGTCATCGAAAGCCGTCGTCCAGGGGATAGGGCGCGCCGCTGAGACACCGCTATTTATCTACGCCCACACATCATTCCGAGCTGTGGGAGATGTTGATTCCTCCATGTTGGCTGAGGGAAAAACTGCCCTTAAACCTAAACGGATTTCCACACACAGGAACCTCAATGCACTATATGACTAGTGTTGATTAACACACGGGGTAAACAGACAATGTACCCCGAACAAATTTTAGATTAAACTTGGTAGAAAATAATGCTCATAATTCCTTATATAAGACTTCGCACAAAGTAAAAACCAAATTCTGAATTTTATAAAACATTTAAAAATTGACTGACTAAAAATATAGAAAAAAGAAATAACAAACTACTAAACCAAAAAAAAAAAACTCCAAATTGGAGGTTTAGCAGCTGTCCATATTCTCCTATAACTCCCCTCCTTGATAGGGGGCTAAACCAAAAAAACACTCTTCTAGGGGGTTCTACAGCTGCCAATATACTCCTGTAAATATATTATTCCCTCTATGATTTTGCTGACTTATTCTCAGCTGAACCAAGAGTGGAACGTCTCCGAGGCTCACCAGCACCCCCACACCTCTGGCCACATGCGGTATTGCATGCACAGAGGCTTAATCCTGCTCATTTTGCGAGACAGTGTTTGCACACTGAGTTAGGATTTTGTTTTAAAAAAATGCTTGCCTTTCAAAATGCTCATTAACGGTGTTACTCTAAAGCCCCGTACACACGGTTCGACGATCGTATACAACAGGTCGTACTCACGACCGTTGTATGCAAAATCGATCGCTCATATGCGCGATTTGAACAGTCGAACATACAACGGTCGTACAAGGGAGTTTTATGGTCAGACTAGAAAACTTGGTCGTACCAACAAGCTCTCAAACGACCGTTGTATCGTGTGTACAGAGCAGTTGGTACAACAAAGTTGTATTGTGCAAAACACGCATGCTCCAAAGTCAGGAATGGCCGGATGCTAATTACATGCACCTGAACATTCTTCTGCGGACGTACGATCGTGTAGTGCAGTCAGTGTGCTGCATACAACAGCCAACATACGATTCGACACGATCATAAGTGCGATTGTCGAACCGTGTGTACGGGGCTTTAAACCGAGGTTTCACTGTACATTGATAAGTGGCTGCAGCCGCTGATTGAAAAATTTTCAAACAAGCCAGTTCACCAGATGTCAGTTGTTTAGATTGACTTCTGTCAAGCGAGAGCGGCCACACATGGATCAAAATTTGTCCAGCCCCTGCTGAACCAGCCAAATTTCCATCTATAGCCAGCTTTACTAAAGTTGTATGAGGTGTAAACCGTCACATCTACCCATATTTCTGAACAAGTTATTAAAAAAAAAAAAAGGGTTGGTCTCTTGTGCTGACATTGTGTAACGAGAGCATGATAACAAATCCGACACAGTTTGACAGCCTGACCTCTGCATTATGAAACCAGAGACGGGACATTTCCAGAGCCTTGTGCTAATGTTAACCTCTTCAGATCCACGCTATAGCCAATTGATGGCTACAGCGCGGATCTGAATTGCTGGGAGGCCGTCCATAGACGTCCTCCCTTTTCGCGCGCTCCAGGCACGCTCTCGCAGCCGCCACACACTGCGTAAGTGTGCCCGCGGGTTGGGTGGACTCGATGTCCGCCAGAGGCCTGTGATCCCTTCCCAGAGAGCCAGAACGGGGAACCGCTGATGTAAACACGGCGGTTCCCCGCTCTGATCGGGATCAGTGAGATCTGTCATGCCCCTGACCGCCCAGCCCCCACACAGTTAGAACACATACAGGGAACACATTTAACCCCTTGATCGCCCCCCTTAGTGTTAACCCCTTCACTGCCAATGACATTTATACAGTAATCGGTGTCTATTTTTAGATCTGATCGCTGTATAAATGTCATTGGTCCCAAAAAAGTGTCAAAAACGTCAGACACATCCGCCGCAATATCGCAGTCCCGATAAAAATCGCAGAACGCCGCCATTACCAGTAAAAAAATAAATAAACCAATGTCCATAGTTTGTAGGCGCTATAACTTTTGCGCAACCCAATCAAAATACGCTTATTGCGATTTTTTTTTTTTTTACCAAAAATATGTATCGGTCTAAACTGATGAATAAATTTGTTTTTTTATTTTTGGACATGTATTATAGCAAAAAGTAAAAAAAAAAATTGTTCTTTTTTCAAAATTGTCGCTCTTTTTTTGTTTATAGCGCAAAAAATAAACCTGCAGAGGTGATCAAATACCACCAAAAGAAAGCTCTATTTGTGGAAAAAAAGAAAGAAAGGACGTCAAATTTGTTTGGATACAACGTCGCACAACCGCGCAATTTTCAAAGAGCGACATCGCTGAAAACTGAAAATTGGTCCGGGCAGGAGAAGGGTTTAAGTGCCCAGTAACCAAGTGGTTAAACTAGATCTCTGTGTAGCATTACTGGCTTAGCTATGATACCTTCCTACCAGTGTTGTCTGCTACAATCTTTGCTAGCTGTGCTTTATGCTGATACGTCTGCTGGTACCCCGACTTGGGACTGCAAAGTCGAATGACAAGTCTTTCCCCATGAGTACCGTTCATATCTGTACGACTTCAAGTCATGCCGACTTCAAAGTAGTCCCTGCATTACTTTGGCCCAACTTTGATGCAACTTGAGGTCCATAGACTTCAATGTTATATCCTCAAAGTCGTATGCAAATCGCACCTGAATAATAGATGCAATTTCCCAAAACGTCTTTCAGGACAGCACCCTGAATGGCTCCTCCTCCAACAGGAAACACCTCACCATTTAGAGTTCAAAAGGAGGCCTCCATGCCAATATCCTTCAGCTTTTTGTGTTTCCAGCCGGGAGGAACACCTCTGGTGAGGGGCCATGATTTCTCAGGTTTTGTCCTGGGAGACGAGGCTCTCACCTCCATTCTGGCTGCCTGAAGATTGTGACCCTCCCACCTGCTCCGAGCTGGCTGGTCCGTGCGCTCCTTTTCCCACTTCTGTGCTCGGGGAGAGCCTGTACCGGCAGTAGGTGCACCCCCCCCCCTTTTTTCTGGCAGCAAATGGCTTGCGGGGACCCATCGTTCCCGCAGTTCAAGCGTGGTGGCGGGTCGCGGCGCCGCCATGTTCTTGGTGGAATAAGCCGTCTGTGTACCTGCTTACAAGGCCGTTTCTCCCATGGGTTTTTTACCCCCCTCCACCTCTATCCACTGGGGTCCCCTAGAATTGTGGGTGGCAGCACAAGGCTAGGCAGGGTGCTTTGGGATAGCACTCCTCTCTGAAGTAGGGAATCTTATATGGGATCTTTTGTTGTCTCTTCTTCTGTTTGTCCAGGCTGAAAGCCAGGCTCAGCCAGCTCAAAGCAGATGTCCAGTTTGCAAATACAAGCTAAGCGATTCTTGGATAAAAACTCTTTGCAAAGACTGTATTTCAAATATCGTCAAAGATGAGTCCCCATCGTTTTGTGGCTACCTAGTGACAACAATCAGAGATGAGCTTAGGGCTACCTTTCAAAGCTTTAGGTCCACCCTAACGGAAGGACCAGGACCCTCAAAGGAATCCAGGACCCAACAGTTGCTTGTGGGCTCCTTGGCATCCCTGGAACTGGGGGGGAGATCTAGCCTCTCAGGATACCTCTCAGGGGGCAGACCAGGAGGATTCAGAGGAGGAGGAAAATGAATCTGATGCGACTACTAAATACAAGTTATCGCTTGAAGAAGTAGGAGGGCTCCTGAAAGTGATTCATTCTACTCTAGGCATAGAGAAAGAAAAGAAAGAGCTCACTTTACATGACCGTATGTATGCGGGCCTAGGAGGCTCTAAAAGCCACACATTTCCAGTTCATTCTGTTATTTCAGAAATGATTAAGAAAGAATGGCTGGTGCCGGAGAAGAAACCATTTTTTCCCCGGGGCCATAGGTGGAGGTTTCTTTTTGAGGATAGCCCTGATGCTGTTTGGAACAAAGTCCCAAAGCTGGACTCTGCTTTTTCAGGTTTTCTTAGGTTTCTGAATCAACTGACCTAGCCTTTGAAGACATGGGCTCACTAAAAGAGTCCATGGACAAGAGGATGGAATTGCTCCTTTAGAGAGCGTGGCAGTCAGTTATGAACAATTTGAAACCAGCTGTGGTAACAACATGCGTTGCAAGAAACCTGGAGCACTGGCTCAATAGCTGCACATTTTGGCAGACTCCTCAAAACAGAACATTTTGGACTCCTTCTCAACTCTGTCAGCGGCAGTGTCCTATATCGCAGATGCCTCAGCAGAGTCAATTCGCATGTCAGCCAGGTCGGCGGCTCTAACAAACTTGGCCAGAAGGGCTTTATGGCTAAAAACTTGGCCAGGGGACGCAGCATCAAAGAATCGGCTGTGCAGTATCCCCTTTGCAGGAGATTTGTTGTTTGGTCCTGAATTGGACTCTATTCTTGACCACACAGCTGACAAGAAGAAAGCTTTTCCGGTTAAGAAAAAGAAGGTGCAAACAAAAAAGCGTTTTTTTTTCGGCCTCAAAAAGAACAGCAGGAAAATAGGAGGCCATGGTCTTCCCAAAAGCAGAAGGGTAGGAGCGGAGTGCTCTTCAATCCTCCTTCGACCCCCGGAAAATCACAATGACTCCTCCCTCCCTGTAGGAGGAAGACTTCAAGATTTTCTTCCGAACTGGAGGGCCATAACATCAAACCAGTTTATTCTGAATTTGCTCTCCTTAGGTTACGCAATCGAATTTTCGGAAAAACCTGCAAAAAGATTGTTGGTGACAAACACCCCAAGGGATCCGGCCAGAGCTCTTACCATGAAGTCCCTAATTCAGAAACTGAGATCTCAGAGAGTTATCATTCCGGTCCCAAAAGAGGAGTTCGGTCTTGGGTTCTAAACCCTCAGGAAAGTTTTGACTTATACGGAACCTAAAAGGGCTAAATCGATCAGTTGAGTACAGAAAATTTCGGATTGGATTCCATCTTCTCCGTAAAGAACCTACTGTACCAGCTGTGCTACATGGCGTCAATCAATCTAACGGACGCCTACCTTCATATACCTATAGCTGCCAGATCCCAAAAGTATCTGAGATTAGCGCTGAGAGAAGGAAAAAGAGTAGTACATCTACAGTTCAGGGCACTCCCCTTTGGCCTATCATCGGCCCCAAGGGTCTTTACCAAAGTAATGGCCGAGGCTCTGGCACCTTTGCGTCTAGAGGGGATCTCAGTGATTCCCTATCTAGACAACCTTCTTTTGTTTGCTCAGTCCAAGGAGATACTTCTGCAAAACTTGGCCAGAGCTCAGAGTCATCTGGGGTCCATAGGATGATATTCTTGGGGTACTCCATCAACTCGGTGGAAAAAAAGATCTTTCTCCCCAAAGAGAAGAGGATGAAACTGATGGAAGAAGTGTCGCTGTTGCAATCAAGCCAGCTCTTGCCCATCAGAAGCATTATGTCAGTCTTGGGGACTCTGACCTCGTCCATGCCTGCGATCCAGTGGGCAAGACTCCACTTCAGACCACTTCAGAGTTTTTTGCTGAGGGTCTGGGAAAACCAACAGCGATCATTGGATTTGCAGGTGAGGATTACCACCCCGGTAAAAATAAGTCTTTGGTGGTGGAAGAACCAAGAAAGGTTCTCAGCAGGTCTGTTGTGGTCCTTCCCAATCCAGGTAAGGCTGACGACAGACGCCATTTCCTGGGGATGGGGCGCTCACATGCACGGTCAATGAACCCAGGGGTCTTGGTCCACAAGAGAGGCTGCAAGATCCTCAAATTGGAGAGAGCTAAAGGCAATCGAGTTGACCCTGCTGGCCTTTGCTGGACAGGTCCAGGGATTCCATACACAAGTTCTATCTGACAATGCCACTACTGTGGCCTATATAAACAGGCAAGGGGTACCAGGAGAAAAGCCCTGCAGGACCTAGCAGAAAATATTCTGGGATGGGCAGAACATCATACTCTATCCTTGTCGGTGGTCCACCTAAAAGGATCCTTAAACAAGATGGCAGACTTCCTCAGCAGGAATCAGATATATGAGGCGGAGTGGCGATTAAACCCGGAGGTATTCCAGATAGTTTTCAGGAAGTGGGGTCAGCCAGAGGTAGATCTCTTTGCCACTCCGGAAAATTCCCAGACGCCTCTCTTCTACTCCTTAAGGAGATCCAACACATTCCTGGGGTTAGACGCTCTGGCACGCAGGTGGGAGTTTCGCCTCTGTTATGCCTTCTCTCCTATTCAGCTGATACCTCAGGTCATAAAGAAAATCCAAAAGGAGATGACAACGGTTATCCTCATCACTCCTTTCTGGCCCAAGAGGGCCTGGTTCTCAGCCCTTCTCCAGATGCAACTAGAGCCTTTTTGCACCACAGCCTGGTTTCTGAGGAGCAGCTGTTGAAGCGGAAGGGATTTTCGGACAGACTGGTGGCTACTCTCCTGTCATGCAGAAAAAGGGTTACCAGAGCAATTTATTTGAAAAATTGGAAGGTTTCTAAGTCCTGGTGCGCTAGAACTGGAAGACCGGTAAAGTGTATTATCTCGGTCCTGGAAGTCTAGGGGTCAGTATCCTCAAGGTCCAGGTGGAAGCATTAGGAGTATTTCTGGAGAAGTCTATTTCAACCGATCCACTAGTAAGTAGGTTCTTCAGGGCCCTCACTAGATCCAGACCAGTGGTGATCAGAGGTTGCCCGAAGTGGGACTTGTCACCTGTCCTGCAGGCCCTAACCAAGGAGCCTTTTGAGCCCATGGAGTCCGCTTCATTGAAGCATATCACTTTAAAGACTGTCTTAGTTGCTATAACTACAGCTAAGAATAAGTGAGCTTCAGGCCCTGTCAAAAAGGGAACCATTTTTTTCTATTTTTCCAGACAGAAATGTTTTGAAAACTGACCCTAATTTCTTACTGAAGGTCGCTTCGGTGCAAAATCGAGCCCAGGAAATAATTCTACCTACATTTTGCTCTAATCCGATGGGTAAGAAGGAAGAGGAATTCCATACCCTGGATGTTGAGAGCAGTTTTAAGCTATTTAGAAGCCACAAAAGACTAGTCACTCTACTGCATTATTTGTTATGTATGCTGGTACCAGGAAGGGAAAGCAAGCTTCTAAAGGAACCATTGCCAGATGGTTAAGAATGGCTATTGTACGGAGGCCTACTCTCTTTCAGGACTAGAAAGCCCGGTAGAAATTCGGGCTCATTCTATAAGAGCGTTAGCGGTGAGTTGGGCCGAGAGAGCTGGTGCCACCCCCGAGCAGATTTGCAAAACAGCCACATAGTCAAGTCTGACGACCTTTATCCGTCGCTATAGGTTAGACCTCTTGAAGGCGCAGGGCCAGGCTTTTGGCAGTTAAGTCCTGCAGGGTGTCGTCCCACCCTAATGGGGGTAAGTCTCGATTATCCTCTCGGGTGCTGTCCTGAAAGACATTTTGGGAAAAAGCAGATTAGACTTACCGGTAACTTGTTTTCCGATAGTCTTTCAGGACAGCAATAACCCGCCCTGGTGTAATCTTGCTGTATACTATGACATAACTGTTGCTTATGTGTTTCAGCCGGGGCTGGAGGTTCTCTACAAACAACTGAAGGATATTGGCGTGGAGGCCTCCTTTTGATCTCTGAATGGTGAGGTATTTCCATGATCTCTCGGGTGCTGTCCTGAAAGACTATTGGAAAACAAGTTACCGGTGCTTTTTCTGTACCATTTCTGTACAACTTTGTAATATGCTTTCATTGTGCCAAAGTTTTAACAAAGTCAGACCAAAGTCGATCTGAAATCGCATCAAAAAATTGTGGTAAAATTCCGTTGCACAAGTGTGAAAGGGACCTTACTGCCAGCAGATTTGCCCATCTGATAGCTTGAAAGTAATTGAAGGCTATGCCACCCTTATGCAACTGCTGATGGCCCAGTGGTGTCAATTGGGTGAGCCCAATGGATTTTTTTTTTCTTTTTATACCTAGATGTACCAGGTGCAGTGATGGAGCTTAGGAATGTATATGCTGCAAGGGAAGTTTGGGGGGGGGGGGGGGTTAAGCAAACTTGTTCCTTTTTCCAGAAAGGTATAGTACGGATTTGCTTTTAGGACCTGTCTGCATTTTTCCTCAGGTTAGTGGCCTCTGAGGACAGTCAATGGGGATGACAGTAATATGTTTAGAGGTGTCACTGTTCCCCCATTTCATTCATCATTTTAAAATTCTGTGTGGAGAACCTTTACACATATGCAGGTCTGGGAACATGTAATTCACACACGTTCCTGCAGCCAAAACGTGCTTCTCTTTAGCAGACGCACAAGGTTGCCATGAAGCCTTAATGGCACCCTCACACATGAAAATGCAGCGTGTTTTTGGGTGCACAAAACCACATAGTGCCGCAGTACCATGTGGTTCTGTGCGGCTGTTCTGAGGGTGCATTACAAAAAAATAGAAGAATGTGATCTGTCACAACCACAGCAACATGCCTACATCCCTAATATGCATACAAGAACATAGGCATGTGATCTGATGTGTCCCGTGGTGGCAGGTCTCCACCCCTATATATTGAATGCATACAAAAAGGAGAGGAGAGAAGAATGGGGCTTTAAATGAGATCTGCCACCATCTGATAATGTATGGAAATGGAGTAAATATGTATATAGTGTCAATTCGCCAAAATTGCAGCACATAGGTCGTAGTCACAAACAATAATATAAATGGTCATAAAACATGAATGTATTTATGCATGAAAGAGACAATCTAACATACATGACCATCTCTGCATCAAAGACGGTCTGTCATATATGACATAATACAATGGTCACATGATTCTACATCTGCTATGTGCATGCTACAATATTAGAAGGGCATGATATAGGACAACCATACATTGATCAATATAGAAATAAATATGAAAACACAAATGACATGGTTCAAAAAACATGGTTCAAAAAATGGCTAGTTCACCCCATATATAAAGTTATAAAATCAGTCTAAATATATGACTTGTCCGGGTATCTAGGATCATTGTGTATAATGAGAGAACTCTATTAGGGAGCCCTAGGTACGGAACTCAACGCTGCGTTTTGTGGTATTTCAACCACTCATCAGGAGTTTTAAGTACCGATGATACTGAAAAAAATGCATAAATAATAATTAGTACATGGGGTCCACTCATATCCTCTGAAAAAAAAAAAAAAAAATATATATATATATATATATATATATAATCTGTGAGAAATTGTGTCAAACATAGCTGCAACTCACAACGCTCCTGCCAATGCTTGAATAGCCCAGAGTAGAAAGTCAGGGGAATCCCGGACGGGTGTCCAGATCGGAGCTGAGGCGG
Source organism: Glandirana rugosa (assembly GCA_018402905.1). Taxonomy (NCBI): domain Eukaryota; kingdom Metazoa; phylum Chordata; class Amphibia; order Anura; family Ranidae; genus Glandirana; species Glandirana rugosa. Next base: position 1,017,930 of record BLSH010316257.1, on the reverse strand, counting down.
GAGGTCCCCCCAAAAAAACCAAGGGACATAGGCGAGAGACAGGCCGGGTTGCTGCTCCCAAGGATGGTGGATGCATGTGAATCTTGATATCTGTGAACTGCAAAACAACCAAAATGATGAATGGATGAGACATGTCCTAATTGAAGCTGTGTGTGGGTGTTAGTGTGTGAGTGTATATGAGTGTTCTCTGTGTGCCCAAGAGGGAATGATGGAATAAGTGTATGGGAATGTAGAGTGGCGTAACTAGAACCCTCAGGGCCCCGATGCAAGAAACCATGAAGGGCCCCCCTGGCAGGGCCCTTTCCTCTGAGCCCGGTCGCAAGTCAACGTCAAGTGTCTATAGTTCTAAGTGTACGTAGGTGGTAGGAACCCTCGTCGTTGGGCCGGACAGAGAGCGGATACAGGGAACCAAAAAAACCCCCCTGGAGGGCGGAGTCGAGGC
>BLSH010316257.1:918857-934215 GCA_018402905.1 Glandirana rugosa | reverse complement strand
GTTCGATACCACGGTTAGTGACTTTTAACTAGTGTGAACTAAATGACTGCCGGATAGAGTAAAGGGCTCTGGGATTGTTCGGTCGTTTCATGTTTATGGGGGGTTTACTGGGGAAGAACCTTTCATCAGTAAGGTTCCATAAATCATTCTCCGTACCACTTAAAAAACTTCAACATTAAAAAAGGGTGTTAAGAAACGTTATACTTAAATAAATAAAAAAAAGGGGGTTTTAACAGTATACAATTGTCCAATAAAGAGTGTGAGAACGCCTGACGTTGCTCCCTGCATGTTGGGCCTCTGTATGTGGCCAGGCTGTGTAAAAGTCTCACACATGTGGTATCGCCATACTCGGGAGGAGTAGTAGAATGTGTTTTGGGGTGTAATTTGTGGTATGAATATGCTGGGTGTGAGAAATAACCTGTTAACATATGACAATTTTGGGGGAAAAAAAATAAATAAATTCATATTGCAAAGAATTGTGGGAAAAAATTACAACTTCAAAAAATTCACCATGCCTCTTACTAAATACCTTGGAATGACTACTTTCCAAGAAGGGGTCATTTGGGGGGTATTTGTACTTTGCTGGCTTGTTAGGGTCTCGGGAAATGAGATAGGCCGTCAGTAAATCAAGTGTGATCAATTTTCAGTGATTGGCACCATAGCTTGCAGACTCTATAACTTTCACAAAGACCAAATAATATACACTAATTAGTTTTTATTTTACCAAAGATAGGTTTTTACAAAATTTTCGGTCTTTTTTTAATTATAGCGCAAAAAATAAAAAACCCAGCACTGATTAAATACCACCAAAAGAAAGCTCTATTTGTGTGAAAAAAAGGAGGCAAATTTCATATGGGTGCAGTGTTGCATGACTGAGTAATTGTCATTCAAAGTGTGAGAGCGCTGAAAGCTGAAAATTGTTCAGTTGTAGTTCCTCATTCATTTATTTAAAAGTCAGCAGTCAAATAGAAAAACTGTAGCTGCTGACTTTAAAAAAAAAAAACAGTCCAAGGATCCAGCCCCATCCTCACCTGAACAGTTTTTTTTCACTAGTCGTCAGGTCCCAGCGCCGGCAAGTTAACTGTAGGCAGCCGGCTGCCTATGATTCGTACACAGCCGGATGCCCACTATGCACACCCCTACACACACAAAAAAATGTTCTTAATATGTTGAAGAGCAAAACTTACTCTTTTGGGTGAGGTTCTACTTTTTAAGAGACATTTTGATTGCTGGATTGTTAGTTACGGTTACAGTGTACTTTCTCATGCAAATGGTTCATTCTTTATGAAGCCGAAGTCTTTATACCTTTTTCCACATTCAGCTGAGAGGCTGCTCTTACCTCCTGATCGCGACAGGAAGTACACAGAAGATGAAAAGCACCACACTACCTTCACCTGCCAAGTGTTTTTTTCCTTTCCCTGTCAGGATAGGATGTGAGGAGATTACTATCAGCAGCCCATGGGCTTTTATTTTTATTTCTGAGCTTCTTGTGAAGTTGCACATTTTCTCTTTTAAAGATTTTAAAACTTACCTAGTTCTTCAAGTGACGATGCTGGTTTAAAAAGTTGGCTTTTTATAGTCTTCACTCTGGATGATTTACTGAGAAAAGGTTTGATTGCAGAGGCCCCAGAAGTGTGTCTCGCTGCCCATTCTATAAGCTGAGGCAGGTTTAGGGGCACGTGGGACCTAGCCGCTTCATAAAGGGGGCAATGCCCTTATTTTCATGGGACTAAGCACCCAGACACATGGCACTGGATTTGAAAGGCCAAGTGGGTGCAACTTCCAGTGCTTGGAAGTCAATGCTATAAAGTTCAAGAGGCTTGGAGGTCCGTACTCTGGGGGAGTTTTATGGGGGAGCCACTGTGTTTAGGTCTGAACCAGCCTAGATGGTGTGGAGTCAGCAAAGTCAGCACCTGCTGATACTAAGTTTAGTGTTCTGAAGCAGATACATACTTGGCAAAGTTCACTTTCTACGTGGAAAGATTGCTAATGAAAAGAATTTCTCTGGACAGTGCTGCATTTAGTCTTGTCAAATGTGCAGGCAGGTTAGGGCAGCTAGGCTCAAGCAAGCAGATTTGGGTTCTAAGCCTTTTGAAGCCAATATAAAATGAAAGCAAGGTGAAGTGGAAGATTATGATAAAGCTTATCCTTCTAAAACTTTATTTTGTATTTTTGATTCATTTTGGAGAAAAGTGCTGGCTATGCAAGTCACTCTAGTCTACCCTGAAACACAGGTTCCTTGTTATCTGTGGTGCTCCCTCCCACATATTACTCACCTAAGCAAGGATTTTGTAGCCCTCCAGGCTCCTTGGATAAATGCATCACACATCCTGGGAGGCCTCGCAGCAGTCTACTGGTGGCCTGCTGATTTTGCATAGGTCCCAGCTGTGAAAATAAGAAAGTAACAGCCAGTTCCAAAAAACAAGATGGTTGTGCAGTTAAATCAGCAGCTACAAAAGTGTAGCTGCTGACTTTTAACAATCGGACACTCACCTGTCCCAGGCTCCAGCGATGCGGTCGCTTTTCTCCCCCTCCCCTCAGTGGGGCCGGCATCATAAGTTTGGGCATCCGGCTTTGGCTTCAAAGCCGGGCACACACTATGCATGCGAGTCGCGCTGCGCCTTGTGAATGGCTGGAGTATCTTCTGGGACCTGTGATGTGTCCCAGAAGATCACCGAGGGGGGAGGGAGGTGAACTGCCTTCCGGAGCCGCTGCTCTAGGAGAGGAAGTAGACCTGAGAACCGGTGAAAACAGGGTCTCCGGTCGTGTTTGTTTTTTGGTTGCATAAAGAACAGACACGGCAACAGCTGTGCCAAGACACCTATAGTTAGGCTAGACCAAGTCTAAAACAATAAGAATACAAGAAACCTGCACAATCACACGCATTCATACATTCCTCTCCCCTATATATGCAAAGAAGTGGATGGGATTGAAAAAGGACACGGGCACAGATTTGCAGGTACACAATAAAGAGACTATATACCAAAGTCTGTCATGATGAAAAGTTAATCAAACTGCAGTCCATCCAAGGTTGCCAAATCTTAATACATATTTATGGGACAGGCCAAACCTGTATAGATTATTTTGTATTTAGGGAGGTCTGAGTGAACTTGACAAGACTTGTTGGGAAAGCAACATTTTCCCAGTTAAGGTGGATGGCTTTTTCTGGCTTAATAATAAGTCTGAACATGATGTGAGCGTATGCAAGAGGCACAAAGTATTTTGAAATGCCTAAGAGCCCAACTTCAGGGGTCCTGAAGGATCTACAATGGACTTTCTTTTTATGCAAGGAATACCACGCTGTGAAAGGTTCTCTATCTCCTCAGATAAGAGGAGCAGTCTCTTGGCTGGCATGGAAACGAGCAACCAGTAAGAGTAACTTCAGGTTTTAGGTACCCTTTTGAATACTATAAACTTCATCTCCAATTATTCTTTTTGGGTATGTTTTTGTATCACTCGCCTATTGTTTACACACTAAAGACAAATCTTTATTTTCAAAAGTGCACATATCATTTTTTTCTAAGGCCCCACTCACATATCGCATAGAGCTTCCGCTAGCGCTTTGAAAAGCATAATTTGCAAGTGCTTTCACATAGGTCAGTCCATTCGCTTGCATGGGCTGCATTTATTGCCAGGGCCAATTTTACACATGCATTTTGCTGCGATTCTCATGTGACAATCTCAGGAAAATCGCACTGTTTGGGGTGCTATTTAGGATGAATGGCACCCAAATGCGCATTGCATGTTTGGCCACAATTTGGAATCGTGGGCAGAATCGTACTGATTCTGCCCACAATTCCTTATTGCCCAAGTGTGAACGGGGCCTAAAGACTTTCTCTGTATTGCCCAGTCCATAAATCATATTTTAACAGATGTTTGAATTTGGTTGGTGTCTGTCGGAATCAGTCCTTGAAGCACTTATTAAAATAAAAACCCAATTAGAGGTGGGAATTAATAATAATAATGGCCCGAGACAAACTTTGTCTGAACTGTAGCGCAGACAATCGGCTTTAAAATTGTTTTTCCACCTGTGTGGAAAGCATGAAAGATGGAAGCTGATTTGGTTGCTATGGAAAACCGTTAAAGCGAAACTGATTCATAATACTTACCTTTGTTCCAATGGTTCAGCACCCACAAGATCCCTCACCGGGGTTGGCACCTTTTTACTTGGCTTCCTGCCGGTATTGGACTTCGTCCGTCTTTCCGTCTTGATTGACCAGTGCGGGGTGACGTCACTCCCATGCATGCACAAGAGTGCAGTCATTCTGGCTGCATGTGCAGCTCAGTGTACGTTCTACACAGGGTGTTGTAAATAGGATGGTAAGTGTATTTTATTGCAGAAGACACATTGCATGTCTCTTCTGCAATAAAGAGCCTGTCTGTTCACAATTTTTATTTTTGCCAACTTTAGTTCTGGTCTCACACTACTTCTTCCTGTTTTTTATTTATTTATTTTTTTTAATGCAAGCCATAATCCTTGTTTGTTTTTGTACATTCTTTATATTGCCTATTCTTGTGACATTAATATTGGCTTTTCTTTTAGGGCATTATTGAAAAAGCAAAGACGAAAGGTATTCCTCTAGTAATAGATGCAGTAAGTATCCTGCTGTGATACTGGGGCATGGTTTAGTCTGTGTGGTGCTGTACTAAGCATTTTTCTCTCTCTTTAGGATGGACTTTGGCTTATTGCCCAGCAGCCATCTATCATACAAGGTTATCAGAGAGCTGTGCTTACTCCAAATTTCATGGAGTTCACCCGGCTGTATGAAGCAATGGTAAACACAAGTATGCAATGATATAACATTTTACTGTTCTAGTCTAGGAAGAAAAGGGATAGCAATGTCCATTGGCTCTATACACATCTTTCACTATAAAACCCTATGCATTCCTAAAAATCTCTAGGAAAATGACAAGCCCTTTCTTTAAAACCAAAGGTATGCAGTGAAACTAACTTTTCCATGGTGACACAAGCATGGCAGATGGTGAAACTGTGCTTGAAGTAATAGAAGCATTGCTAACTGAATTTTAAGTGTGGGGCTGTCTTCCCGATTCTTTCTTAACAAATAACTGGGTCATGTAACCAGAACAAGCTTGTACTTACTAGGTGAGGGGCTCTCCAAGCAGAGAATGAAGGAAAATTTAAGAGAACACCCCTAAGGGCCAGTTCACACCTGAAGCGACCCGACTTGCAGGGCGACTTGAGTCTCCTCGCTCGAGGCGACTTCAGCGCGGCTTGCAGGCGACTTCTATTATAGTAGTACAGGAACTTTTTTGTAAGTCTGAGTGACTTTAGTCGCTCATATTAGAACTGTTCCATTGTACTGCATTGAGGCAACTTGTCAGGCGACTCAAGTCGTCTAGGTATGAACGTACCCTAACACATTCACTTACAAAATAAAGTCTTCTGTGGTGCCTTCTTTATTTCGGCTTTGTCAGAAACAGTGACTTCTGTTAAGGACCTGCAGCTCTTCACAATGTTACTCCAACCTACTGTCATAAGTGATTTTTAACCACTTCCCATCTGGCTTCTAGCAAAATGATGTCCGGGCGAGTGTTCCATTATCCTGACTGGACATCTATTGACATCCTCAGGATAACTCGTGATCGCGCGCATCGCGGTGATCGGTGGTGCCGTGGGTCAGTGTGACCCACCACATTACCGATCGAGGCTTTTTATCATGTGATCAGCCGTGACCAATCCTGGCTGATCACAGTGTGAAGAGTAAGAGCAGTTTATCGGCTTTTCAAGTTTATCAGTGCAGTCCCCCTCAGGATCACCACACTGGACCACCAGGAAGCCGCCCTAGACCACCAGGGAAGATTATCAGGAGGCCGCCCAGGGACCACCAGGGAGCCCACACTAGACCACCAGGTAAGGGAATACAGTGCACTGCAGGGATGGCACTGTGCCCATATGTGATGCCTGCCAGTGCCATCCCTAACAGTGCTCACCAGTGCCCAGTAGTGCCACCTATCAGTGCTGCACATATGTGCCTTATCAGTGCCACTCTGTACTGCCTCATCACTGCCCGTCAGTGAGGGAGAAAATGCACTTATACAAAAATTTGTGACAGAAACAAAAACTATTTTTTTTTTTTTTTTCAAAATTTTCAGTCTTTTTTTTTTTTTTTTATTTGTAGAGCAAAAAATAAAAACCGCAGAGGTGATCAAATACCACCAAAATAAAGTTCTATTTGTGGGAACAAAATGATAAAAATTTTGTTTGGGTCCAGCGTTGCACGACCACGCAATTGTCATTCAAAATGCAACAGCGCTGAAAGCTGAAAATTGGTCTGGGTGGGAAGGGTGGTAAGTGCCTGGTATTGAAGTGGTTAAACTATTTTGTATTGGAACACTGTTTATTAGTACCAGAATTTGGAATTCATTTCCAGATCAGAGAATGCATAGCTTATAATTTTAGTGAACTACTAATGTTAGTTGAATGAAATCTGTAAAACTAATCAAATGTTACTATTTATGGGACTATTAAAAGGCAAAATGTTATTTTTTCCTCTTGCAGCTCACTGAACCTGTAGATGCCAGTGACCAGCATGGAAGCGTATTGAGGCTAAGTCAGGCAATGGGAAATATAACTATAGTGCAGAAAGGAGAGTGGGATCTGATATCCGATGGAGATAAAGGTTTGTATTCATACAGCTTAGCTTTGCACATCTCACTCTTGTACTGTAGTCAGTGTACATTTTTTGTCACGTTTAAGGCTGGGTTCACACCAAATACCGATGCAGCTCCCAGCAGGGGTCCTGTGCATCCTGGCTCATCGTTTCGGGTATGATTTCAGCCTGACTTTTTGGCTGAAATGGACCAAAAGATGCACAGGGCTCCTGTGTAAATTCGCACTAGAGCCGCATTGGAGATATGTGAACTGGCTCCATAGAGAGCCAGTCAAAATTTCCCGCTATTGCGCATTGGATGCAGAAAACCACATCCAATTCGCAATGGTGTGAACCCAGCCTCTAGGTTAATTGCAGCCTTTGTAATGTCCTCACCTGACCTCAGCAGCAAAACGCTCCTGAGATCACCATCGTGACAATTTTTCTTCAATAATGTCAGTCAAAATTCTTAGTGCACACTGCTGCTTGAGCTGTTCCCTACAGCATCTAACTGGATTGGCTTGTCCTCAGCCTAGCTCTGGAGGCCATACCTGGACTTGCAGAGTTAGCCTGGAATGTACCCTTCAGGCACTGGGCTTTGCATTGTGGCACTCACCAAACCAGAGTGTACTTTGTTGTTGAAGAGCACTTTCCAGTATCCGTGCTGTGGCCCTGTCCCTGAAGATTCACTTTGTGTGCTAATGTATTCTAATCTTTACTTTGTAAGGCTGTTCAGGCTGAAGAACCAGGATCTATCTCACGGTTTTGTCACCTTCTTGAAATTTCCCACTACTGCTGGTTTTACTGCGGTAAAACGGAAGGCTGAGCGTCCACGCTTTGACTATGTACTGTGCTCCAAGCTCTTTCCCACCATTCAGACTAGAGGAAGTGCCATCCTGCTGATGCATCAGGTGGATCTCCAGTCTATTTCTACTGCTTGCCTACAGTGATCTAGTCATTGCTGACTGGCAGAAGCTCTCATTAGCACCAGCTGTTAAAGTTTGTGAGAATCTGCCTAATATTGGACTTGGTTGCATCACTACTACGTAGAAGCAATGTGTCTTTGCTAAGACACAGAAAAACATTCCACTGCTAAAAATGACCTCAGCCCATACTTCCCTGGTGGTTCTGGGGGCATTTACTCAGTATCCCCAGAAGGACCCAACGCTTGTATTTCTACAACCCGAGACACCTATTTATTATACTGTCATCCTCCGCTTCTTCCTTGGCTCCATCAGGTGAGGCTGAGGTCTACAGGGACCTCAAGTCCATTTTGGACTTTTTAACGGTTTTGCTCTCAGCTACAGCAGCATTCTGCTTGCAGAGGTTGTAAGCACACTCCAGTGACATCTTTTTCAGACTCTGACCCTCCCGAGCCTGTGAAAAAAACAAACTGTACCCCAGATCACCATCTGACTTAGATTCCGAGGTCCAACAGTTTATTTCCAAGGAGATGTGTTTGTTTTTGAGGCACTTTGGTCTCCTGACATTGACTGAGATTTACAGGGGGAGGGGGTTGTTTTCAAACCTTATTGATGTAGTGTGTACTACTCTGCATCTGGGAAATGAGCCTGGTTGATTGAAGTCTTGTAGAGCCCCTGCAGCTGCAAAGATCTTTTCTCTATGCCTGCTTTTTGACACCTTCCTGGATTCAATGGATGGGTTTCAGGGGATCTATGAGGGCCAGATTAAAAAACCTTTTACATTCACTACACAGCTCTCCCCTATGTCCCAATCAATGACAGGAGGTGCTTACAATGATCAGCTTTTATTTATGTAAAACCTTGATCATAAAAAGAAAAAAAAAACATTTGCTGTAACTGCTTAGCTAGCTGGAGTTTACATTTTTTGTTGCACTAGCAGATTTGGATACACTAACATTCCCCTTCCCCAGATTATTCATGCTGCTAGGAGGTGTGTTACTGGCCAGATCATCACGTGAAAACAGAGGTAATCTAGAAAGACAAAAAAAAAATCAAAACAAAAAAGGAAAAGAAAACTAATGCCACATCTATTGATTGGTAAGCTGCAATATATTACTTTGAGTTTAATACCTCTGTAGGCTGGCAGAACTGCCCCCTCCAGCCTCCATAGCCTCAGCTCTGTATGCTTTCTCGAAGACACTGTTGGGGAGGGAGGGGGGTTCCTTTCCCTGCATTCAGCTTTCGAGAGCTGAGATGCTGTGTAAAATGTGTGTCTTTAGAAGGCTGCAGAGGAGAGAGGACTGCAGATACAACTTGTAGGAGGATTTGTTTTTATTTCTGTGCATAATCTGAGGCCAGTCACTTCACTGGGTAAATGTGCAACCACCTTAAACTATCAAACCCTGTCAGAATGGGTAGATTATTATTTTGTTTTTTTTTCTGAGAGAATTCTCCAGTGCAGGTGTAGGCCCCCTGTTCAGAGTAGCTGTAACATGTTTATAGCCTTGTGCTTTAGCTGTGATTACTTATTGCAAGCAACTTAAATTGCGGTACTACTTACTGCATGTACAAATGCAGAGTGCACGCTGGCTCTGATTTTTTTTTTTTTGGGATGCTAATGATGCATCCAAAGAGGTACTGACTTGTTTAATCTTCAAGAGATGTAATCTCTTCAGACCTGTTCTGTCATGGGTGGCCAAAATATATTATTATTATTATCTTTTTCTGTGACAACACTGAAGAAATGACACTTTGCTACAATGTAAAGTAGTGAGTGTACAGATTGTATAATGTAAATTTGGTGTCCCCTCAAAAATAATTCACCACACAGCCATTCATTTCCAAACCGCTGACAACAAAAGTGAGTACACCGCTAAGTGAAAATGTCCAAATCGGGCCCAATTAGCCATTTTCCCCTCCCTGGTGTCATGTGGCTCGTTAGTGTTACAAGGTCTCAGGTGTGACTGGGGAGCAGTTGTGTTTAAATTTTGGTGTTATCGCTTGCATTTTCTCATACTGGTCACTGGAAGTTCAACATGGCACCTCATGGCAAAGAACTCTCTGAGGATCTGAAAAAAAACATTGAAAAAAACCAAGACTCCTCCCCCAACGTCACGCAGGTGTGCAATTAGGAGGTATGGGACAACAGTGGGGCGGGGGATGCGCCCCCTAGTTGGCGCCAATCCTCCACAGCAAACCAGGTGGAAAAAACAGATGCCGGTGGCGTCCTTTTTGTTTTGTTTTGTGTTGTTTTATTTTTTATATTCTTTATTTTTTGATGGTTCGATTTGATAATTTTCTCTTCTATAACTAATATATATATATTTTTATAGACCTGTTTTTCGGTTTTGCTCCTGAAGAGTGACTCAATGTCACGAAACGCGTCGAACTAAAAACTACCCCAATCAGTCCAATTATGCGTTTAGCAAATTTACAATTTGATCCACTGGTTTATCTCAATCAATACACCAATGTGTTTACTCAATTCAATATTTTTTTGTGGACCATGTCTATATACTCCAATTTCCCTTTATGCTCTATTTTATATGGATTATAATTTGTGATATGAGAGGCAAACAATGATCTGTAGGCCATTTGGCTATTTTTTACTTATGTATGTACATGTATCAACATTGGATACAAATTTTTGTCATTTATTTGTAGACGATCATGTCATGAAAGAACAAACCGTATATTTTAATATCCATGCAATCATAAAAATGTTCAATTCCTTATATCCATTTGTGTCTCTGCACCTCGCATGCTTCATTTAAAGTCCCAAACTCTAGCCCTGTTTATCAATCCATGCCCAAGAGGGTTAAGGCAGTGCTGCAAAATAATGGTGGCCACACAAAATATTGACACTTTGGGCCCAATTTGGACATTTTCACTTAGGGGTGTACTCATTTTTGTTGCCAGAGGTTTAGACATTAACGGCTGTGTGTTGAGTTATTTTGAGGGGACAGCAAATTTACACTGTTATACAAGCTATACACTCACTACTTTACATTGTAGCAAAGTGTCATTTCTTCAGTGTTGTCACATGAAAAGATATAATAAAATATTCACAAAAATGTGAGGGGTGTACTCACTTTTGTAAGATACTGTATGTGTGGCCATTTTTCAGAGAATATGAATGATAACACAAAAACATTTCTTTCACTCATGGTTAGTGTTTGGCTAAAGCCATTTATTATCAATCAACCGTGTTTACTCTTTAAATCATAATGACAACAGAAACTACCCAACTGACCCTGATCGAAAGTTTACATACCCTGGTGATTTTGGCCTGATAGCATGTACACAAGTTGACACAAAGGGGTTTGAATGACTATTAAAGGTAACCATCCTCACCTGTGATATGTTTGCTTGTAATTAGTGTGTGTGTGTGTGTGTGTGTGTGTGTGTATAAAAGGACAATGAGTTTCTGGACTCCTGACAAACCCTTGCATCTTTCATCCAGTGCTGCACTGAAGTTTCTGGATTCTGAGTCATGGGGAAAGCAAAAGGGTTTTCAAAGGATCTGCAGGAAAAGGTAGTTGAACTGTATAAAACAAGAAAGGGATATAAAAAGATATCCAAGGAATTGAGAATGCCAATTAGCAGTGTTCAAACTCTAATCTAGAAGTGGAAAATGAGGGGTTCTGTTGAAACCAAACCACGGTCAGGTAGACCAACTAAAATTTCAGCCAAAACTGGGCTTTCTTAGTTTCTATTTTTAGCGCGGGGTTTGTTAATTGTTTTTCACTAACAAGAGCTGGAAGAACATTTTGCAACTAGTCAGTGTCTCAGAAGTAAAGATGACCCGAGGTTCACTTCTCTGAAAAGCTGCGTCTAAGCGCCCTAAGAAGAGGTTCAAAGTGCCGGCGCTCCCCATTCATTCCAATGGCAGGAGCGGTGTATACACCGCTCCTTCACTGCCCCAACAATACTGCTTGCAGGACTTTTTTTTCCTGTCCTGCAAGCGCATCACCTGAGTGTGCGCTTTTATGGCCTTAATTTTGGATGATCCTGCAACATATAATTGACTGGCTCTTGGACTAGTCCCTATGCAAGGGCTGCATAGACAAACCTATGCTTAATGATTGCTCTTTGTCACTGGCAGGTGGTGTACTTCTGACTGCTCTGGCTACATTTCCAGGCTCAGGATGTCTGCAGATTTAATTTACTATAAGGCCTGACCAGGTTAGGATCTTTAGGAATTGAGAGACTTTGGCTGCTCATGTTTACTTCAGTGGACTTTTCTCTATATGAGTGACTCATTCCAACTAAACATTTGGCTATGGTCAGGGAGGAGTGGAAGCTGTATCTCTTATGGGTTACCAGTATCCACACCAGTTGTGCTCAACCTTACACTTCTTTTACCCCCAGTACTTCCACTGGATAAATATATAAAGCTTTGGTAGCCACAGAGCAAATTATACCTAGGTCCTGGATTCTGCTAACTGCTTGATGGCATAACCACCAATTGTGTATGCATTGCACATCAGGGGGTGTCTCTTAGATGAATACACCATGACTGACCTCAGGGTACTGCAGTATGCTGCTATTTTATGTGCCTTATGAACATACACATAGGACCCGAACATGCACATGAAGTAGACTAATAGGTACTGGACATCAAGTTCTTTGTTGCAGACCAAGGCTTTTGTCAAATACTATCGGTGACTGGTTTATTTGATACTTCTAACAATTTATTTTGTGCATGCGCCTCAGCTGCAAGTGCCCCCATGATTTGGGAGGTTTTATTATATATGCATACTGCTTTAACTCCAGCTTTATGCAATTGGCAAAATGGCTCTTTTATACATAGACAGTGTGTGTGCATGGTTTGGGGATCAGACCTCTGGGCAGGAGCCTGGCCCAGGGTACCTTTCTATACTTATGAAGTTCACAACCGGTTACACATTCAAGCAATACCAGACACACTCTCTGGGCATGACACTGGTAGCTTTATAGGACATGATTCCAGTCCTCTAGCATCAGGGGAATATTGTGTATCACCTATCTCCTCAAAAGGATGTGTTATTGTGTTTATGCAGACATCCCTACATTAGAGATGGTCTTCATGTTATGGCACTATATAAGAGGATGCACCAGCACGAAGGATGGGGGGCCACTATATTACATCCTAGTGTCTATGTCCTATTCAGTCATATATCCTGGGCCAAGGCTGCAGGGGCAGCCAAGGTCATTCACATAATACTCTGCAGCACACTTTTTTGTGCAGTGTTTCAGGCTATCATTTGCTATCACTCTGAACTTATACCTGGCTTGGATTGTTATGGCACTATATTCAAATATAGTCAATATGTATCTTTTTATATGGCCCCTGAACAGAAGTGAATCAGAAAGTGGAACTAATCCTATTGATTTAAGTCTCTAAAAAGTTGCATTCCTGGACTGCCTGGATTGCTGGTTGTCACATTTGCTTGCTGCATCGGCCAAACTGTTAAGCCACCGGGTGGCTGGTGCCGTGACTGGTCGCATGTGCGGCACCATGGCGATAGCTTGTCAGAAAGAAGCAGCTTCCTTTGCTGTAAAGGATGGTAGTGTTTTATTCTGCATAAGAGCTGTCAGCAGATCAGTCTACAAACTTGCCAGTGCCTAAAATGGAGAGCAACTGACCATTTGCAGAGCAGGATGAGACTGTGTATTACTGGATTGTACACAGTATAGACACTTGCTTATTTTTAACGTTTTACATAGTGTGACAGACAGCCCCTGTCAGTTATAGGTGGGGTGTATCTGCCACGCAGGATCTTGAGGCTCTTAAGATAAATGAGTGACAATGAAAGGTCTGTAGGCATCAAGGGATTAAGCACTGGCCACACTTTGCTCCCCCACCTGGGGTATCCTTTTGACTTGCCTGGGTGTAATCAGTGGTCGTGCTGAGAGAGGAGATGCAGGCTGTGAATGAACATGCCTGCAGGACTGAAGCAGACCCAGTGAGTTCTATCTGTTAGCCAGGAGGCTTATATTCATTTAATGGACTTTAGTTTTGAGACTGTTTTCTACCCCTGTGTGGGAAGCCTTTCTGTTTTCTTTATTTCATGACCAAATAAATATGGGCAGGAAGCCCTTAACCTTGCATACAGCTGAACTACCTGTCTGAAAACTCTTAACTTGGAGCCAGTCGCCCACAATAGCTATACCTGTAAAGGGGGCCAGTCTGAAGTGATCTAGCAGGACTTAATTTTCTATCTAAAGTTCCACTTTAAAAGAACGTGGTGTAACAGTCAACCTGAATGGTTTGACCTGTTACTGCTACTGACTCAGTCTCTTTAAGCAGGGATCTACCCAACTCTACTCATACCAGTATCGCAACTACTGCAACAGTCCTTCCTGTGTATTAAGTCTGAGTCCAAAGAACGCCTGACATTTGCATTCAGATGAGGGGACAGTTATATTGCGTATATAAGAATGTACTGTGTGATTGTCCTTGCATATTGCTCACATGCGTAGTAACTGATTGGCAGTGTAGCAATTCCTGTGTGTTTCTTTTGTGATTAGAGCACTTACCTGGTTACCCCTCTCTACACTGATGGTCTATGGCGGCGTTTGTTAGTCCATGCTTTAAGTAGCTATTTGGACACATCAGGAGTTGCAGGGGAAACTATGGTCTAGGTATCATGGAATTCTACTATACGGTCTTTTATCCTTCAGTCTCTATAGTCTTTACAGTAGTTCCACTCAGGTATGGGTGATCCTTTAGCTATTTTCAGACCCAACCAGGGATAGAAAGCAGCGTCTCCATGCTTACAGTGCCTGCTTGGCTGCTCATTTGCCTGGGTGGTTGCCTAGGTGGTTCCAGGGCCAATGACACTTGCCAAGCCATGTGGCATTACAGCGATGATTATTTGTTTTTGTGGCCACATTTAAGGGTGACATTCTGATTACCGCTGTAGGGGTTTTTGGTTCCTACTGTCTTCTAGTGCATGGAGCATTCATTCCATGGCACACAGATGAATTTATTTCAGTACGATGACTAAAACTGATTTAATTTAGAGTTTCCCTGCTGTTCTTCATAGTTATATGTAGAATTTATCAGTGGAGTCAGATGTCCTTTCACAAATGTTTGAAAGCGTGTCCTTTGCCTGGGAACATCGCCGGTTGGCTGACGCTACAGGCGGTGAGAAGGGAAAGTCTCCTGTTCAAAGTCACACATACTACTTGTTACAACACGCTGATTTTAAAAGTATTTTATGTAAGTGTGCACCCCGGGGGGGGGGGGGGGGGTTATGCTGTGTAATAAAGCTTATGAGAGATAATGCACTATGGAAGCTCCATTTGTTGAAAGGTTACAAAAAAAGCATTTACGGTGGAGGCGTGTTATGGTGATAAGGAGTGAAGGGCTTATGCCTGTGAACTACAGCGTTTTTGGAGAGATCTATAGATATAAGATTGTGGGTGTTATAACTTATATAATCTGGGGAGTCCCTCCATATAGTGGGAGAGCCCCAAGTCTCACGCGGTGTGGTGGTGGATAAAGCCCTGAAGATTATACAGAGATATAAGGACTATTTTGCACTCTTTTTTTATTATTATTATACAGGATTTATATAGCGCCAGCAGTTTGCGCAGCGCTTTACAAAAATGAAGGCAGACAGTACAGTTACATCACAATTTGGTACAAGAGGAATCAGATGGCCCTTGATAATACAAAATATAAGCGCCAACCTCGGAGTCTTGCAAATATAAATTATAAATACAAAATATAACCACAAACTGGTGACAGTTCAAAATATATACGGCTGCTGTACCTTACCTCCCTGAGGGGTCTAATATATTCAATATTGTGGGTGTTAGAATATAGATATCTAG
>BLSH010316257.1:880185-896410 GCA_018402905.1 Glandirana rugosa | reverse complement strand
TTCGTACAAACTTCGGTAAATGACAACTGACAGAGTGTTGGAGACAACCATCAAATAAGGTTAGTAGTTGGTGGGAAAGTCATTTTATTATGAAAGATGGTGAAAGGTCTGGGGGATAAAACATATCAAGAGCGACTTCAGGAACTTAATATGTACAGTCTGGAGGAAAGAAGGGAGAGGGGAGACATGATTGAAACCTTTAAATACATCAAGGGGGTGAATAAGGTTCAGGAGGGCAGTCTTTTCAATATGAAACCAAAATCAAGAACACGGGGACATGACCTCAAACTAACTGGGGGGAAGTTCAAAACTAATCTTAGAAAGTATTATTTTACTGAAAGGGTGGTTGATGATTGGAATAAACTACCAACAGAGGTTGTGAGACAGTCAACAGTAAATGGCTTCAAACATGCTTGGGATAAACATAAATCCATAGTCAGACAACAAGGTTAATGTAAAAATAAATAAATAAAAAGGGGCAGACTCGATGGACTACTCAGTCTTTTTCTGCCGTCACTTTTCTATGTTTCTATGTAATGATTGGAACTGGAAGTGATGGATTTACATTGTTACAAAGCCAGGTTGAAAAAAAAGACAGAAGTCCATCTAGTTTAACCAATAAAAAAAAAAAATCTTCACTTCTGGTTTCAGGTCTTTCCTGGCCATTTATTACCAGCCAATGAATAAACCCATCAAACTTATCTCTGTTTGGCTGCTTAGGAGGGGTCTCATAGATGAAGTGGTTTAGTTGGCTCGTACTGCATCAGTATGAAACGATTTTCGGGAGTTCTATCATCGGATTATGGCTCCTCAGGAACATACTTAAAGAAATACACATTTATGAGATTCTCCATTTGACAGCAGATTAAGAAGCTGCTCATAAGATGTAGAAGTATGCTTATTATCTCTACATTCCATGGCAGCAATTGTAGTAGTCATTTTGTCTATAAAATTAAGCATAGTTGTAGACCTGGAAAAGGTGTCTGGTAATGTACTCTTATTAATACAATATAAGGGGCCTGGAAAGTGCCACAAGCAGAGCCTAGTGTCCTAAGGTTATGTTCCAGGCTTACTCTGCCATGTCTCTGGACATCTGGGCAGAGCCAGTTTTCAGAGACTGCTATCCCATAGCCTTTGGCCCTGGAGAGTGCTCTGTGCCTAAGATATGTCAAACTAACTTCTACACTGTATAATTTTCCTTTAGATTTACCAAAACCATATAATTTGAGGTCAAACCTAAACACAATGAAAATTGTATAATTAGGGCCAGCCCTTTAGTACAGAAAGGTCTAGGAAATCCCACAAAAGCACAATTGAGGCAGGCCTTGTAATATTTTGTCCAGTGGGATGTGGCTGCTGGAGTGTTGCTGAGGAAACTTCAATTTTTATAACATTGCATGTAGCGCACACTTCAGTTAAGTAAGGGCAGGAGATAAACATAATCGGAGACAAGAAGACAAAAAAAAAAAAAAAAAAAAAGCACAAGCGCCTCTAAGTGTGAACTGTGAGCAGATTTTATCTCAGTTTTTAATAAACCTGTACAAACAAGGAGTGGTGAAACACAGTGCAGTCTGAGCCACTGCAAGCTTAGTGAAGCTGTCATGTCTGCTGGCTGTGGAGTCCTGGATGGATGGGCACTGCACTGCAGGATAGGCAAACGCTGGTGGCTCCCAGCACTTCCTGTGTCTGGATCAGTGTATGGGGCGGACATCCCTTCCAGTGGCAGCGTGATGACGAACAATGGCGATCCGTGCTCGGAGCTTCCGCTCCTTATTCAGGCCGAGATGTCGCCATATTGGACAAGGACATTTTTATGGGCAAATGTGTGGTGACGTATAATGGAAGTGCCCCCTCCTCTCAATGCAGCTGTACCAGGATACCCACTGCGTGCAATACTAGTTGCGGCTAAAGAACTATACAATATAACAATGTAAAAGCATTGTTAAAAAAGAAAGCAATATTCGAAGCGATTCTGGTGATTACAGATCTAATTATTAATGTGCAGCTAAAACTAATAAACTAACCCATGGCTACATTACAGCTGAAGCGGACCTGTATAATAGAGTGTGTAGTGTTTGCAGGTGCTTACTCTTTTGTGGATGTGAGCAATGGTAGGTGGGGGGAGCAAATAGTTAATAGGATGATCACTAAAGCCTAAGGGGGGACCATACATGTATAAGTGATATGCCATTCATATTTATAAAGCGGTGGCTAAGCTGTCGCATAGGAGACTGCAGAGTACATGTGATAACTTGAAGTTGTTTCTAACAGACAAGGTTGATTAGAATGCGCTAAAACATCACTGTCTCCTATCGTATGGACAGGAGGACAAGAGTAGGATGATGAGGGGCTGTGATAAGTAATGGGTACATAGTGTACATATTGCTGAGATGTCTTTTCTACAAGTCCATTCAAATCTAAAACTATCCCATAGAGGGGAGCATGAATGGTGGACCATCTGTGCAGGGGAGGGACCCAGGAGAAGAGAATATTTTTTTTAAAGCGAGATATGCAGATATATTGTATAATCTATACTATATAATAATAATAGTTGTTAGGATGGGAGGACTGTTGGAATAGGGCTCTACAGTTAGAGGAACCCATAATAGTTGTTAATAACTGAGTGGTTCTGACATCCATATCAGTCATGGTTCCTAGTGCCAGATGAATGACCTACCGGACAGTGGGTACTGTAGGGTATATTATATAATGATAAACCTAATAGGGTCCATTGTGTGGGATGGCATGGAGATCCACTTTTAAGTGGCCTTGGTCTGATTGAACTTAACATGACATTTGATGCGAAGTTGTGTGTAATAGGGTTACTCTAGATCACATGTATCAAACACAAGGCCCTTGCGATGAAGCTGGTCCAGCAGGCCATTTATTGTGACCTCACACCTCTCCTGCAGCTGCGGCACCCCCTTGTCCCAGCAGTCTGCAGCAGAGAGGAGGACAGAACTCCACCAGATCCTGCACTTCTCTGTGCAGCTGTGGAAAGGCTCATCTCTGCCACCCCACCATCTCTGCAGTTGATAGCAGAGAGAAAGAACTACAGATCCTGTGCAGCTGTTGCATTCCCTCATCTCTGCCTCAGGTAGCAGACTCCAGCCCTCCTCTGGCCCCCCTCCAGACCCTGCTCTTTCTGCTTCCCAGCTCCACCCCCAGTTTCTTCCTGGCACCAGCAACCATGTTAGAAGTCAAGAGTCCCACCCTCCCTTATATCACATTGCACCCCCTGATGGTGAAGGGACTCTTTGACATTTTATGTAAGGAGGGGTGGGATGCTCAGGACATCTAGTCTTACAGATACAACTGGCCCTTTGAGGGCAACCATGATGCGGCCCACAATGAAAGCTTGACACCTCTGCTCTAGCTGGACATGCAATCATGTTCAGTTGTCATTCAGGATCAATATCTACTACTTGGACTCAGGCGTTGGCTCAGGGCCTGTTCCTACTAAAACATGGTGTGGGGGGGCCTGGGTTCCGTGCTGGTTTCTTACACCACATTCCAATCGCACTGCCCTTGCGATCTGCAGCGGGTGTCGGTGCATTAATAATGACTCCCCAAATGCAGGTTGCAAGCGTAGTGTGTTTCCAAAAGTAATACAGTGCGGTGCTCTGATTCACATACATTTCCTCTGCTGCCACTATCATATAATTCACATTGCCTGTAGTTCTTGGCTGTGTTCATAAATGTCTGACCCAATCATACCCTGGCTTTGTGATGTGCTACAAAATTACAATCTGATCCTTGGCAGAGAGGAGGAAATGCTTCTTGGTGCTTCTGAACAATTTTTTTATATAAAGGAAAAAAAATAATATATATTCTATGACATTCATTTCTGCTGACTTGTGAAGTTGTTGTTTGATATATTAAAATCTGTAGTAATGATTACCTTTGAAAATGTACCACTGTAGCAATATTCATTTGAACATTTATTTTCTTCCCAGACACAATCCTTTCATGGTGGCAGCATTTGGAGCCTGTTCCTTGACAAGACAATGCAACCAGCAAGCTTTCCAGAAAAATGGGCGTTCCATGACCACAGGCGACATGATCTCAGAAGTTGGAACAGCTTTTAACAAACTGTTTGAGACCTGATACTACTGATGCTGTGTATTTTAAATGACTGTTTTCCTCAAAAGACTTTCAAACAAACCTTCCTGGGTTGTAGCACCATTTGAGATATGTGACAAGCAAGTAATCCTTTCTGGCTTTAGTAAAACCTATATAGGTGTGTTTTACATAAGAAATAATGGCTGGGCTAAGAACTGAATGACTGTTGCAGACAAGATCACAATAAATGTGGGACCGGATCTACTTCCTGCCATGGATGAACAGCTTACTAATTCATTGGGTTCAGCACACTGCTTCCCAGAATAATGTAGCTGATTTATCTAAATCAGATCTGGAGTTGCCCATACCAACCAATTATTCTAGTATAATTTTACCAGAGATTGAAAGATTAATCTTGATTGGTTGCTATGGACTACGGTTTAATTTGTTTTTCTTTGACCGGGTCTTAATGAATTGGCAACAACTGTACAAAATTAGAAGAATGCCCATTAATGGTCCTTTTTGTGATCATACCCCATGATGAAACAATTGTCTTCGCTTTGATTTTGTGGACATGTCTGGGTGCATGGACAAAGGCCATTGAAAGGCATCGCTAACCCATAAGGCTCCTTGCATGCTGAGCGTTTGGCTGCTTTGTTCAGCCCTGATGCTGGCAGCCTGTCAAACTGTTAGAGAGGATGACCGGTAATGCAGCTGGATGGAGCACCAGTATATATGTTTAGGGCAGTACACACCAAGCTATGAATGCCTAGAACACAGACTTCACTGTTTTTGTTCCTAGGCACATGCTGCCCTAAATGTTTGTACCACTAGGTGCCCTGTCTAGCCACAATAGTTAGTCTTTGAAAACGTTTGATGGACTGTCCACAGAGGGCTGCATGGCACACCTGTGCCATCCTACTTCAGCTAAACACCAGAGCCCTATGCATTGGGGCTGAATGGCCAGTGTGCATGGGACCTAATAGGTTTATATGAAGCATAGATGCAGGTTTATTAGGCTTATTAGCTTTCAGTTACGTTACTGTGAGGAGGGCCATACATGAAGCAGTCATGCTTTTTAAAGGTCCTTTAGAGAAACACATGGATGGCATTCTCTGCGTTCTTGCTCACTGAACGCACATAAAAAATTGTCCAACCTCCTGCTTCACTGTTCACGGTACAGTTCTTAATTTCTATGAAATTGTGTAAGAAAAGTTATTAGTATACTTTTATAGAGAATCCATTGTTCTCCCTGACCCCATATTTTGAGAACCACTGAGTTAAATAATGGTTTATTAATCTAGGACAGCTTTATGTTCTTTAGAATGTTTGTGTTATTTGATATTAAATAGGAAATCCTATGCAGGTTTTCACTACCAATAAACATTCTGGATGGACATCATCATTGTTCAAATAGTGATTCAGCAAGAACAGCACCATTTTAGGTATTCTAGGCACAGCCTAAAATGTAATTGTATAAATCAGCAGCATATATTATATAATCTATGTATTTAGACATTCTGGCAAAGACAAAGCTCCTGGTGCCCAGCACTGCTTACCTCCCTACTTGTTTTCAGTTTTGTTCACAAATCACCCTTTGTAAAAGAAGATTGACAGGGAATAGCTTCCATCTGCACTTGTATATGGGAAAGGTGAAAAGTAACAAATTGGGTTTCGCCAATAAAATTGGCCACAAACAGAACAGTAAACTTTTTTTTCCAAGAGCGATAAGGGCCTGCCGAAGAAAAATCATATTTTATCTGATGGCAAGTAAGCCCTTTTCACCCTGTACAAATGTCTAATAATATATTTGATCTTACAGATCAGATTGAAGAAAAACAATCTGATAGCGGCATTCTGGCCGAAATATGACTTTTAAGATAAAAAAAATACCCCTAGTATACTCATGCCTCGTGTAATGTAACATGGGTATGCTGTAAACTATGCCCAGTTTTTTATTTGCGCAGCATAGTTTTCTTACTTTTGTAAAGTTCATGCACAGTGCGGCCATCTGAAGCTGCAGTGTCCTGCACATGTGCAGTGTGGTGCAATCTTGGTCAGCTTGACATAGCACAGCCATGCCAGGCTGACTAAGATTTTTCATAGATGCCAATATTAAATGTAACGGGAGCAGTGTCATGCCAAGCTAAGATCTCCCGAGAGCCAGAAATGACGTACGGTGCCGCGGCCCTAAATGAGGAGGTGAAATTAATATAGGCATAAATCAGGTAAGTGAACAGAAAAAAAATAAATTGCCAATTCATTTTAAGAATGCACATTACTGCTGCAAGGTGAGGAGTGATGCGTGAAACTCCGCTTTAAGTACCTGGCTTGCCACACACACTGATACAAAATGACTAATACGAATCTTCATGCTTCACGTTTTGTTATATGAAATACACTTCCCTTTACTGTTAAAAAAAAAAAATACACTTCCATTGCCATGTGAATAATTTACATAAGGGAAAAACAGGAGTACTCCATTTCTTCCCCTAGGGGGAAATCAGGAAAAAATTTGTGGCACAATCACAGCTGGGCAAATGTGTTGGAACTTGCCTGTGGCCAAACTGAATATTGCCAAGGTTAGTGACAGCGATTCTTTCTTTCTCTAATTTATAGCTAGGGCTCACAAGTAGCAAAAACTGAAAACTTAAAGTGGTTCTATAGCCTAAACACTTTTTACCTTAATGCATTCCTTTTCAGTAAGGTAAAAAAATGTTTAGGTAGCCATGTGCTCCCTCACCCCTTATACTTATCTGATCCCTTGATCAATGTAGCGCTGTGCCAATATTTAGCTGCTTTTCCTGCTCTCACAAGCTTTGCTGAGTCAGCGTGAGTCATTAGCTCCCACTGCTGTCAATCAAATCCAGTAAACGAGGGATTGGGCTGTCTGTGTCTATGGATGCAGGCAGCGTTGCTTGGCAATTAGCCAGCATACAGTTGTGCTAATAAGTTTACATACCCTGGCAGAATTTTATGATTTCTTATCCATTTTTCAGAGAATATGAATGATAAAACAAAAACATTTCTTTCACTCATGGTTAGTATTTGGCAGAAGCCATTTATTATCAATCAACTGTGTTTATGATTTAAAAAGAGTAATAACCGCAAACTACACAAATGACCCTGATCAAAAGTTTACATTACCTGGTGATTTTGGCCTGATAACATGCACACAAGTTGACACAAAGGAGTTTGAATGGCTATTAAGGCCCCTTTCACACGAGCAGATTGTTCGGGTCCGCCTGTCAGTTTTTCAGGCGGACCCGAACGGACGCTCCATTGTCCTCTATGGAGTGACGGATGTCAGCGGTGACATGTCAGCTGACACCCGATCCGCTAAAAACAGACGGATGGAAACCCTATTTTCTATCCATCTGGTGGATCGGATGAACACAGACAGACGGTCCGTGTTCATCCGATCCGCCATAGAGAAGAATGGACCTGTCATCCGCTGGCTCAGCGGGGATAAACGGATGGATCCCCGCTGAGCAGTGGAGCCCGTCAAAATGGGCTCTGCTCGTGTGAAAGAGCCCTAAAGGTAACCATCCTCACCTGTGATCTGTTTGCTTGTAATTACTGTGTGTGTATAAAAGGTCAATGAGTTTCTGGACTCCTGACAAAGAGTCTTGCATCTTTCATCCAGTGCTGCACTAACGATTCTAAGTCATGGGGAAAGCAAAAGAATTGTCAAAGGATCTGTGGGAAAAGGTAGTTGAACTGTATAAAACAGGAAAGTGATCTAAAAAGATATCCAAGGAATTGAGAATGGCAATCAGCAGTGTTCAAACTCTAATCAAGAAGTAGAAAATGAGGGGCACTGTTTGAAACCAAACCATGGTCAGGTAGACCAACTAAGATTTCAGCCACAACTGGGCTTTTTGCCAAGAGGAATGGGCAGCTGTACCATCTGAGAAGATAAGAGTTTCATCCACAAAAGACTTCAAGCTGCCATTGATGTTAAAGGGGGCAATACACTGTATGAAGTTAAATTTTGGTCTCATCACTCCTAATGACTTTGTGCCAAAAGTTTTGAGGCTAGTCTCTGTGCTGTTTGGTGTATTGTAAGTGGGATATTTTGTGGCATTTGCGTAGTAATGGCTTTCTTCTGGCGACTCGACCATGTAACCCATCTTTCTTCAAGTGCCTCCTTTATTGTCCATCTTGAAACAGCCACACCACATGTTTTCTGAGAGGCCTGTATTGCACCTGAAGTTATTTGTTGGTTTTTCTTACCATTCCAAACAATTTTCCTGGCAGTTGTTGCTGAAACTTTATTTGGTCTACCTGACCGTGGTTTGGTATCAACAGAACCCCTCATTTTCCACTTTTGATTAGAGTTTGAACACTGCTGATTGGTATTCTCAATTCCTTGGATATCTTATTATATCCCTTTCCTGTTTTATACAGTTCAACTACCTTTTCCCGCAGATCCTTTGACAATTATTTTGCTTTCCCCATGACTCAGAATCCAGAAACGTCAGTGGAGCACTGGATGAAAGATGCAAGGGTCTGTCAGGGGTCCAGAAACTCATTGACCTTTTATACACACTCATTACAAGCAAACAGATCACAGGTGAGGATGGTTACCTTTAATAGCCATTCAAACCCATTTGTGTCAACTTGTGTGCATGTTATCAGGCCAAAATTCCCAGGGTATGTAAACTTTTGATCAGGGTCATTTGGGTAGTTTCTGTTGTCATTATGATTTAAAAAGAGTAAACACAGTTGATTGATAATAAAATGGCTTCAGCCAAACACTAACCATGAATAATAACACAAAAACTTTTCTATCATTCATATTCTCTGAAAAATGAAATCATAAATTCTGCCAGGGTATGTAAACATATTAGCACAACTGTATGTGCCACAATTGGAAGTGGCTTCCTATGGTAGCACGCTGAGAAGATGAGAGAGGAGCGCCAGCAGGGGACCCTAGGAGAGGTTTGGGGCCGCTCAGAGCAGGTAAGAGTAGACCTGTAAACTTTTTTTTTTAAAATATCAAAATAGTGTCCTGGATTACTAGCAGGGTAGTAGGTCTTGTTTTAGGCACAGCAAGTAGGCAATTGAACTTTCCAGTAAGAGGAGAAAGGGATTAACCACTTTTCCTGAAAAATATAATTCTGATAACTGAATTTATTATTCAATTGGTTTTAGGATTCTGTATATGAATTTATTTTAGATTTCTAAAGCTTTTAAAAACTCTCTACATTTACATGCAGGCCAAGCTGCCCAACAACAGTTACAGGGGTTGGAGGCAAATGCATAAAGCAGAGCCCCACCCAAAATGGGAGGTTTCACTTTAGGTAGGTACCAGATTTTTGACAGGTTCCCACTCTGCTTGCTTAGCCCTCGGCGATCAGAAGTAGAAGCTCTCACTCCCTGCAGTTTTATGGTCCCAGAAGACTGCGGGACCATTCAAAATGCACAGTGGGCACCCGGTTGTGAAGCCACAAAGCTGTTCTAGCCAGATGCCGGCACAGAAGAGAGAGGTGAAAACAGCTGGGGGTGAGCCCATCACTGGATCGTGGGACAGGTGCGTGGCTGTTTATTAAAAATCAACAGCTACAGTTTTTTGTAGCTGCTCTGGAGCTCCTCTTTAAAAGAACAGCTTTTATTCATAACGTTTTCCCAAAGAAAACAAGAACGTTGCTGTAACTACCCAAGGTTAAAATCTAGGTAGAATTTTTATTGCATTGTTCCATTTGTCCAGCTTGAAACAATGTAAATGTCCATAGCCCATACCTGAGGAACCACTGTGGAAGAGTGGAATCTCCATGTAGTAGTTGCTGAGTGGCTTGCCTTCTGTATACAAAAAGGTGACAACCCAAAGTTGCTCACTTGGCACTGCAATTCACAAAAGGTGTTTTTTTTTTTGTTTTGTTTTTAATGAATACAAGGCTTTTTTGTTTGGATGAGGTGGAGAAGCAGAAGGGCAGTAATGTGATCTCCATCTCATTCCACCAGAGAATGTCTTGTATTTATTAAAAATAAATACAGGGCATTATGTGAATGGAAGCAGTACTGAGTGAACGACCCCCTGCTGTCAGCATGCAGAAGGAAGCCTATCATGCACGGGCCCTGAATGTTTTAAGATCTCAAATAATAGTGGCAACTATTACAATGGTTGATACCGTCTTTAATGGGCCCACAGCGATATACTGTACATAATTATATTGGTCTAAGCTAGATCAATAAAATTATGCAATAAGGATCATACCTAGACTTCAGCTTTAAAAGTGTTGGCTTCAATTTATCTATTAAAATCCATGCAAAAGTACATGACTATCTAAGACCACCCTGGCTACAAAATGACAATGTTGCTAAGCAATTTCACTGCAGACAAACATCCTGCTAAAAGTTGAAAATCACTGGGTTTCATAGCAGGATGAACCAGTCAAATTAGTGATAATGGTAACACTCAAACAAGCGCTAAAGAGAAGCTAGTGATTGCTCCTAGTAATCTTCTGATGTGTTGCCACCAACAGTTAGAACATTAATGTGAGATGACTCTTAGAAGTGAATGCCATCAGGTGGTGGGTATTTGACGCATCTGGAAATGTTTTTTCAAATATTTTCACCCTCTACTTCACTGGAATAATCATGTCTGCTGTTGTATTTACAGCCCTGGCCAAAGGTTTTGAGAATGACACAAATATTAATTTTCATAAAGTCTGCTGCCACAGTTTTTATGATGGCGATTTGCATATACTCCAGAATGTTATGGAAAGTGATCAGATGAATTACAATTAATTGCAAAGTCCCTCTTGAAAATGAACGTGATCCCAAAAAAAAAAACATTCCCCCTGCATTTCAGCCCTGCCACAAAAGGCCCAGCTGACACGTCAGTGATTCTCTCGTTAACACAGGTGTCAGTGTTGATGAGGACAAGGCTGGAAATCACTCTGTAATGCTCGAGTTATGCCTCGTACATACTGACTGCACTACACGATCATACGTCCGGGGAAAGAACGTTCAGGTGCATGTAATTAGCATCCAGCCATTCCTGACTTTGGAGCATGCGTGTTTTGCACAATACAACTTTGTTGTACCAACTGCTCTGTACACACGATACAACGGTCGTATGAGAGCTTGTTGGTACGACCAAGTTTTCTAGTCTGCTCATACAACTCCCTTGTAAGACCATTGTATGTTCGACTGTTCAAATCGCGCATATGACCGATCGATTTCACATACAACGGTCGTGAGTACGACCTGTTGTATGCGATCGTCGAACCGTGTGTACGGGGCTTTAGAATTACAGACTGGAAGCCTTAAAAGGATGGTGGTGCTTGAAATAATTATTCTTCCTCTGTTAGCCATGGTTACCTGGAAGGGAACATGTGCAGTCATCATTGATTTACACAAAAACGAATTCACAGGCAAGACTATTACTGCTACTAAGATTGCACTTAAATCAACCATTTATCAGATCATCAAGAATTCCAAGGCGAGAGGTTCAATTGTTGTGGATAAAGCTTCATGATGCCCGTGAAAGTCCAACAAACACCAGGACCATCTACAGTTGATTCAGCTGCGGGAACGGGGCACCACCAGTGCAGTACTTTCTCAGGAATGGCAGCAGGTAGGTGTGAGTACATCTGCACGCACACCAAAGCAAAGACTTTTGAAGGATGGCGTGGTGTCAAGAAGGGCAGCAAAGTAGCCACTTCTCTCCAGGAAAAACATCAGGGGTGGACTGATATTCTGCAAAAGGTACAGGGATTGTACTGCTGAAGACTGGGGTAAAGTAATTTTCTTTCTTGGACATCACGGGACACAAAGCAGGCTATATATTCATATACATACTGGGTTATGCACCACCTAAAGGTGGATGGACACTGGCAATCAAATAAAAAACAAATGGGAAGCTCCCCCTCCTATATAACCCCTACCACACTGGGAGCACTTCAGTTTTTTCACCAGTGTCTTGAAGGTGGATGGTCACTTCAACAGCTCTGTGGAGCTTTTATGCTGGTTCCCACACAGGTTCTTTTAGAATCAGGCACAGCCTTCGTACCGGACCCATTTCAAACGGCATTAAGCCAAGATAAATGGTCCCCGGGCCTCGCTAAGAAGACAGAAAAAACTGCAAGGTTTTACCTGTAAGCAACTATATATGGCGCTGGATCCTGCATGTAGGTAAACCTGGAACACTGAACCAAGGTACGCCTGCAGGGTGCTATACAGGTCCAAGGGATGAGACCTTCAGAATGGGTACCCAGTCCTTGAAGGTCCTTTGAAAAAAAGCCCGCTGTGATGGGTGAAGGTTGGGCCTGCAGTCTCCTCCAGGCCCTGCGGCAGGAATGGTGAGTAATCCCCAAAGGGGATAATGTTACTGAACCCAGCTGGCTTCCTGCAAACAGGAAAAAGTTTGTTTAAAATGTCCCTCCTTTTGCCTGCACTTCTTTTTTCTCACCACCAGAGGGCTCAGTTAGACTCAGTCATGATTGTTCTTGCCTGCAGTTCCTTTGAAACTGCCACCAGGGGGAGCCTGTGGGCAAAGCAGTGCATGCACTAGCAGCCATGGCTGTTACCACAGCCCTTGCTGAGGCTAGTCGGACCACTGTTGCCATTGCTTCCCATTAGAGACCAGAAGTAACCAGGCTGTCTGGTATGGTAGCTGACCCCTCATCTGTTTCCTCAGAGTATGTTATTAAAGATGACCTGTCAGCAGCCTTTGCTGGGCTTAGAAACCAGGATTGCTGGTATGATTGCTTCGATCACACAGGGTGAGAAGGGTGACTGACAGGTCTCCTTCTCCTAACCCTCCGATTCTGGAGTGAGAATGGGTTGATGAGGGAGAGGAGGTAGCTACAGGGGATCTGGCCAATTCTTTTGCAGACACTTCTGCTTCAGAGAGTCCTGAGCCATAAGAATCCCCAAGAACACCTGCCTCTCAATCTCAGAGGCTGCTGATCCAGGTACTTACACATAAGGTATGTACAGCATTCAGGTTACCTCCAGCGGAGAGTCCTGTGGATGTGTATTCCTCCCTTGGGTCATTAACCACTTCCCTTCCATGGACATCCTGGGCTTTGAGTGGTGATATCTGAATGGTGCCAGCAGCTACAGGCACCATGAGAATGATCATAGCGGCAGTTCAGCCACTTGATCGTTCTTATAGGCAACGGGAGGGGACATCCCCCCCCTCCCGCCACCATTCGGTGCTTCTCCCTGGCTGCCCGTACAATCGGCAACCCGGTAACGGAATCCGTCGCCGCCGGAAGTTGATCAGAGAGATGACTGGTAACCACCTGGTCACCAGTCATCTCTATGATCCTCGGGGGCCCGGGCACATCATCATTTTTTTTTTCTGATCTTAGTCTTTCCAGCCTGGAGGAAAGATGTCTTATAGACCCTAACAATCCTGGAAAGCAGGGGTTGGGTCATGTATGTAGGGTATTCCTTACTAAACCCAATCAGTCTCTGGAATATTTAGGTCTATAGCTAGATACAGTCCAGACAATGATACTCTCACTGCTGAGAGGATCAGTGACCTCAAGGCTCTGGTATGACAGGTGAGGGCGATGAGACACTCTTCAGTTCACCTCTGTGTGAGGCTGCTAGGGAAGATGGTAGCCTTTTTCGAGGCAGTTCCCTATGCACAGTTGCACTCCAGGGCGCTTCAGCACAACATCCTGGTAGAGTGGAACAGACAATTGTAGACTTCGGATTCTTGCAAATTCTTTTCTCCCAGGGCTCGATGGAATCTCGCCTGGTGGTTAGTAAACCAGAATCTGTCTCAGGGCAGATCTTTTCTTCTAGTGTCTTGGAAGAATGTGACCACAGATGCCAGTCTTGTAGGCTGGGGAATGGTCATGGGGAACTGCATGGTCCAGGGGAGATGGTCCTTGGTGGAGCAGAGATTGCCCATAAACTTCCTAGAGCTACGAGCTATTCGGCTAGCTCTGAGGTATTGGACATCCAGGTTGCACGCCTACCTGGTAAGGGTACAGGCCGACAAGACCACGGCAGTGGCAAGTTTGCAAGACTCTGCAGTTCAACCCAGGCGTGGGAAAATTGGAAGGCGGACTTTCTGAGCCGCCAACAGATACACTCGGGAGAGGGGTCACTGCAGCCCGAAGTGTTTCGGGAAAGTTGCCTGCGCTGGTTGATCTACTGGCATCCGGATGCAACAACAAAGTCCAGCTGTTTGTGTCCAGAGCAGGGGATCCTTGGGCTATAGGAGTAGGGGCTCTGGTGATTCCATGAGCCCAGTTCTTGATTTATGCCTTTCCCCCAATCTCTCTGCTACCGCACCCCTTGCGCAAAATTCGGGAGAAGGTGGCGAAAGTCATTCTTGTGGCACCAGATGTAGCCAGGAGGCCTAACTACCCAGAGATAATGAGGTTAATGGCGGAAGGGCCTTAGCAGCTTCCGGTCTGATCCGATCTACTCTCTCAGGGTCCTATATTCCACTTGAATTTACGCGCGCTAAGCTGACGGCATGACGATTAAAGCCACAGTATTGAGAGATCCTGGGGTTTTTGGGTCCTGTGTTATCTACAATGGTAAATGCTAAAAAGCTAGTCACCAGGAAGATTTATCACAGGGTCTGGAAGGTCACATTGCGTGGTGTGAGGCCAGGAAATGGCATCCCCGCAAGTATGTGATTGGTAAAATGCTAGCCTTTCTTCAAGCAGGAGAAGACTTGAAGCTGGGTTTGACTACAATCAAATGACAGGTTTCTGCCTTGTCCATATGTTTTCAGAAGCCTTTGACTTCTGGCTCCTTGATCAGGATCTTTTTTCAAGGGGTAACTCATCTGTTACCACCTGTTAGATTTCCTCCCTGTCCATGGGATTGAATCTGATTTTGTCAAAGGTATAGTTTCTGCCTTGTCCATATCTTTTCAGGGGCCTTGGCTTCTCACTCCTTGATCAGGATTTGTCTACAAGGGGTAACTTTCATTACCCATTCAGGGTGAGAGCTCTTTCCATCAGGATATAGGTACCACCTGGGCTTCTGCCATCAGACGGCGGTGCCACAGATTGTGAGGCTGCTACATGGCCCTACATTCACAAGATTATATCAGGCGGATAGTAGAACAGCAGAGGATTCTGCTTTCTGGCCACAGCATTAAGGGCTGTGGTTTAATTGGGATTGTGTCTCCCTCCCCTCAGGCATTGCTCTGTGACTTCCCAGTATGTATAGAATATATAATCTGCTTTGTGTTCCGTGATGTCCGAGAAAGAAAATTGGATTTTTTTATACATACTTACCTGTAAAAAAAACATTTCTTTCTAAGGACATTATGGGACACAGAGGTCCCTCCCCTCTCTGTCTTTGTGGAGTTCATTGCTTGCTACAAAGCTGAAGTGCTCCCAGCGTGGGAGGGGTTATATAGGAGGGGGAACTTCCTGTTTTTTTTTATTGATTGCCAGTGTCCATTCAGCTATGGGTGGCGCATAACCCAGTACGTATATGAATATATAGCCTGCTCTGTGTCCCGTGATGTCCGAGAAAGAAATGGATTTTACAGGTAAGTATGTATAAAAAAAATCTAATTTTCTCTGATTAATCCCCTTTCTGATTCTTTGGGGCATCTGGAAAAAAACCTTGTCGAGAGAAGAAAAGGCAAGCATGTGCCATGCCAACAATAAAGCATCCTGAGGTCATTCATGTGTGGGGTTGCTTCTCAGCCAAGGGAGTAGGCTCATTCACAATTTTGCCTAACACAGCCATGAAAAAAGAATGGTACATAAACATCCTCCGAGTGCAACTTCTCCCAACCATCCAAGAACAGTTTGATGACGAACAATGCCTTTTCCAGCATGATGGAGTACCTTGCCATATGGCAAAAGTGATAATTAAGTGTCTTGGGGAACAAAGCATGGAAATTGTGGGTGCATGGCCAGGAAACCCCCCAGACCTTCATTCAATTGAGAACTCATGGTCAATTCTCAAGAGGCGGGTGAAACCCCCCCCCCCCCAAATTCTGCCAAACTCCAAGCATTGGAGAAATAGTTCTGGAGACGTTAAGTGGGACCGTACGAAAGTTACTTGAAGACCCGGTGTAAGACTGACTACCGTCGGGTAAGAAAGATTAGTTACGAACCTCAAACCGTCTTAAACCCCCCCCCCCCCAAAGTGGGCGGAGAACTCTTAACTGGTACTCAAGAGTTAACTTACTTCCAGACCCCCCAAAGGACCGGTACGT
>BLSH010316257.1:822956-868233 GCA_018402905.1 Glandirana rugosa | reverse complement strand
GTGATGCGGCTCCTTGGAACTTCCCTGCGGACGTTTATCCCGTATCCGGGTCTTCTCTGTGTGAAGAGAAGAATGCACTCTTTAAAAAAAAAAACTTTTTCATGCGTTCTTCAGTGCTATAAAGGCAGGCAGGAGGAAGCAGGACACCTGGACACACATAGACAGCCAGAGATCTATCCAGCAACACAGGGCCGCAGCCCTGTTGAGATCCCACATCATTCAGCATAGA
Source organism: Glandirana rugosa (assembly GCA_018402905.1). Taxonomy (NCBI): domain Eukaryota; kingdom Metazoa; phylum Chordata; class Amphibia; order Anura; family Ranidae; genus Glandirana; species Glandirana rugosa. The sequence goes on along the minus strand of BLSH010316257.1, from coordinate 868,004 downwards.
GGCAGTGATTATGAGACAAGCTGGGCTACAGGTGTTGTAATCACCACAGAGAAGCAGGAACCAGAGCATGGGAGAGGGCGTTCCTAACATACCAGGAAGTGGCCACTCTCAGCAACCTCCTGAGAATTCCTATGGGACTACAAGCCTCCGGCTGCCTGCTGTTCATCAATTTGTCACACAGCCCAATCCAGCAACGTATAAATCGCTTCCTAGAGGCCGGTGTATACCTCTATACTGCTGAAGTGAGACTCTGTCCTTGCTGTCTTCACCACTTCGCCACACAGCCCCACTAGCAGTATTTAACCACTTCCTAGAGGCTGGGGTACACATGCAGTTCTTTAAACTGCTGAAGTGAGACTCTGTCCTTGCTCTCTCATCACTTCGCCACACAGCTCACTAGCAGTATTTAACCGCTTCCTAAAGGCTGGTGTACACATGCAGTTCTTTAAACTGCTGAAGTGAGACTCTGTCCTTGCTCTCATCACTTCGCCACACAGCTCACCAGCAGTATTTAACCGCTTCCAACGGCTGGTGTACACATGCAGTTCTTTAAACTGCTGAAGTGAGACACGCCTGCTGCCGCACAGCCCATCCAGCAGTGTTTAACTACTCTCCAAAGGCCGGTGTACACACGCAGTACTTTATACTGCTTCACTGAGACCCAGCACCAAGGGTACCCCACAAGGGAAGATTTACAGCCCAGACAAGGGATCTTCTGAACTCAGGAGAGCGCATGAACCTGAGCAGGATCGCATGAACATTAGAAGGTTTTGCAGTAAGTCTCCTACCTTGCTTCTTCTTGTGTGTGTGTATGAATATAGATATTTGTCTTTAGAGGCGTCCGGAGCGAGGACGAAAAAAGAACACTGCATATGGGCAGACAGCCGCCTCTTTTAGGCTTGGAAAGAGGTTGTCCTGAAGGGGTCAGAGGGGGCGGAGCTTACCCATAGTAGGCTGACATGAGGAGGTCCAGGAAATATATTTTCTTCAACTGTGAAAACTGATTCTGTGCTCCAAAATGATGCAAAGAAACAGCAGTTCAGAAAGTAAAAGCTGCTCCAGATAGTATGAAATAAACAGAAGTTAGAGAGAAGCACACCCGTGCCCCTGTCCCAAAGAGAAACAGCAGTTCCCTCTGTATACAGCCTAAGCACCACCAGAAGGTAAATCCTCAATGAATATTCAGATTGGGGGAGCAGGATGGCCACTGCTGTGAATATTGGAATCTAGAAATCAAATATGACGCAAACATTTGGGGTTGGTTTACTTAAAAAAAAATGTTTCCCTTTTGCTGCTGTGCTAAATATCTAAGATCTAGGTATTTGGAATGACACGGTCAGCAGCTGTTAATAGAGGAATCTTCAACCTCCAGCATCTTGATCCACTAAAACCTAGCACACGATTGACTGTCATGTAAAATGATTCAGGCGGTCTTAGAGTTGCCCCATCACTTTTACAGTACAGTGAACACACACAAAAGGGAATGGTTAGCTGGAAAATTAACCACTTACCCACCGGAGCCCTTTTTTTTACATTTGTTGGTTACATGTTAAAAACAGTTTTTTCTAGAAAATTACTTAGAACCCCCAAACATTATATATATATATTTTTTTTCAAACACCCTAGAGAATAAAATGGCAATCGTTGCAATACTTTTTGTCACATGGTATTTGCGCATCGGTCTTTCAAGCACGATTTGTTTGGAAAAATTTCATTTTTTTGAGTTAATAAATACGACAACAGTAAAGTTAGCTCAATTTTTTTGTATATTGTGAAAGAGGATGTTACGCAGAGTAAATTGATACCATACATGTTACGGTTGAAAATTGCGCACACTTGGGGAATGGCGACAAACTCCGGTACATAAAAATCTCCATAGGCGACGCTTTAAAAATTTTTAACAGTTACCAGGTTAGAGGTGCAGAGGAGGTCTTTTGCTAGAATTATTTCTCACACTCTGGCGATCACGGTGATACCTCACACGTGTGGTTTGAACACCGGTTTCATATGCGGGCGCGACTCAAGTATGCGTTTTCTTTGCTGCGCGAGCTCGCGGGGACGGTGGTGATTTAAACATTTTTTATTTTTTTAAATGAATTTATTTATTTATTTTAGCACTGTTCCTTTAAAAAAAAAAAAATTCTGATCACTTTTATTGCTATCACAAGGAATGTAAACATCCCTTGTGATAGTAATAGGCAGTGACAGGTACTCTTTATGGAGGGATGGGGGGGTCTAAAAGACTTTGACGAAGGAGACCCGATCAAAGCCGATTCCAGCTTCCTTCAGGTCTCCTTCTAGCTGGTGGACGTGCTGGATTGTAGCTCCGGTCTCCCGGTGGGACAGGGGTCCGGAGAAGAGTGGCGGAAGGCGGCGGGATGTCCCCTCCTGCCCCCTGGGATAACGACCGAGCGGCTCCCGAGCCGGATCGGCCGTTATCACCAGATAGCCAACCGCCCGCTCTAAAAAACGGCTATATCCCGATACCTCCACTTAAAGGAGCCGCCGTAAATATACGGCGATTCGCATTAAGTGGTTAAAAAGTTACTTGCCTGCACTGCTATCCCAGTAAATGGAGGCTGCTAAGGGGTCCCACCTACATTTTGCTATGTGGTCCAATGATCTATAGTTACACTCCTGACCCAGAGGTTAACCACTTGATGCAGAATCAGACCCAAGCCACTAGCCGACACGTCTGGCTGGAGACCCGAACAAAGCCGGAATCGGCTTTAATCGGGTCTCCAATGTAGTAACCTGGAAGTGACGTCACAACGCCACTTCCGGTTTACTTGGCAGCCAATGGCGCCAGTTTTAAAAAATCCACAGTATTAAAAAACCCCAATCCTGGCGTTTTGAATACTTTCAAGTGCAGAGGAGGGGTTTGGGGTCTTTTAGATCCCTCCATAAAGAGTACCTGTCAGTGCCTATTATTATCACAAAGGATGTTTACATTAGTTGTTGACAGCATTAAAAGTGGTCAAATTTTTTTTTTTAAAGGGACTGCGTAAAAATCAAAAAAATACAGTTTTTTTAAAGTGCCCCATCCCTCCATGCTTGCACACCAAAGCAAACGCATACGTAAGTTGCGCCCACAAATGTAAACAGTGTTCAAATCACACATGTGTGGTATCATCGCGATCATTCAAGCAAGAGCAATAATTCCAGCACAAGGCTTTCTCTGTAACTCTAAACAAGTATCCGTTAAAAACGTATAAAGCGCCGCCTATGGAAATTTTTAAGTACCGTAGTTGGTCGCCATTCCATGAGCATGCGCAATTTTGAAGCGTAGGATGTTGGGTATCTATTTACTCAGCATAAACTCATCCCTAACAGTATACAAAAAAAATTGGATTAACTACTACTGCTTAGTTTTTTTATATTTTTTCCAAAAATATTGCGTTTGAAAGACCGCTGCGCAAATACAGCGTAACGCAACAAAAGCAATTTTATTCTCTAGGGTCTCTGCTAAAAAAAAAATATATATATATATATATATAAATGTTTGAGGGCTCTACGTAATTTTCTAGCAATAAATACTGATTTTAACTTTTAAGCCACAAATCTCAGACATAGGCCTGGTCTTGAAGTGGTTAAAGACTGTGGTGGTGCAAAATCTGGTGCAGCTCTGCATAGAAACCAATCAGCTTCCAGGTTTTTATTATCAAAGCTTAATTGAACAAGCTGAAGTTAGAAGCTGATTGGATTCTATGCACAGCTGCACCAGATTTTGTACTCTCCAGTTTTAGTAAATCAACCCGTGTCTCCCATTGAACACTTGGAGAAAAGCTGGTTTTAATTATATGTAAAATTTTACATACACAAATATACATCTCAAAAGCACAGAAAACGAACCTTAATATTAATACCGTATCCAGCTAGATTCTGACGCAGAGTATCACAGGCACGTATGAGTGGCTCACGTTCTTTAAGAACTCTTTTCCTTCTCTCCTTTCTCTGGTTTAATTCTTCTTTTGTAAGGCCCAAATCTTGTGTAATCTCTTCCAACGACAGAGCATAGCTACGCACCTTGCTTCTGAAGTCTACCATCTCGTCTACAACATTGTAAAGAAGGGCAGAACTTTTGTCTTCTGCTACAGACTGTAAAAAACAGTATGAAAAACACTTCAACGTACAGGAAAACACAGAATAGCAATTGTGTATAACAAGTTAACTCGCGGGCCAGAGGCAACAAAGCATGTCTTAAAACCCAACTCCAGCCAAAACCTTCCGTTACGTTTGGATAGAGTGGGCAGAATCTGAAAAACAAACATTTATTTTACAGCTTACCAATTCTTATATGTAACGGCTGCATTGGCTTTCATTTTTAGGTTTTCTTTCTTGCATTTTCACCTGGTAATCCAGACAGTAAGTCTGCTGCTTTTCAAAAGAATACACTCTCTTGCACATGTAGCAGATACAGGGTTGAGACAATGTTTTTTTATGTAAAATCTTTATCCCAAAATGAAAAAAAAAAAAAACTGCTTATAAAGTGTTAGCTTGAGTTCAGCTAATTTGTTTGTGAATCTAAATCTGCTAGTACATCTAACACTCTCTCACCCCCACATTGACAATGCTGCGATCCAAAGGTGCCCCTGTGCTCCTTCATCCAGAGTGGGGGCACTCTAATACAGGAGACATGTTACTGACCAGATCACCAGGTGAAGACAGAGGGAAAGGAGCTTAATAAAAGAAAACTAATGAGCCACCATATCTAATGATTGGTAAGCTGGAATATATTACATTTTTGGTTTTGGGTTTATTACTGTTTTAAAGGAGAAATTTGGGATTTAGAAAAAAACAAACAAAAAAATTATACTCATCTAAGTGAATGCAGCACTGATCCGATGCTGCATCTGTACTCTGATTACTCAGTTCTCACTGTAGAGCTGGCGAACACTGCTGATCGCGCCGTTGCCCCCCTCCGCGCTGAGCAGGAGCTGTGACTGTCTAGCCTTGAGTGTCTCCCCTTAAGAGCCCACTGTGGCTGTGGAGGAGCTGGCTCAGGCTCTCAGTGGATCGCCAAGAGGCTGAGCCAGGTGTCGGTCCAGGCTTCAGGGCGGATACCAACTATCCCGGGTAGCAAGCAATTGAGCTACAAGTCTGAAAATGACTTGCTAAGCTATTGCTAGACTTACCAGGCTTCACAAGTTTGTTGCATAATTGCAGCAAGTCCACATTGCATGACTCCAGATCAATTTTCTTTGCAAACATTCTGCAAGTCTGCTGCAAGTTCTGGTTCAGTTATGTTGTGCAATAGTCATCCCACCACAGGGGTCACTGTGACGGAATATTCATGCTGTAGACTTGCAGAGCTCTTGCTGTAGACTCAGCACTGCAACTTTGCTTTTGCTAGAGTCTTGCCACGCAAATTTGCTACAAATTGGAAAAATGTCAGCTAGAACTTGTGCTTCAAGTGCTCTGCAATAGTACAACTTGCCAGTGAAAATGTGCAGCAAGCTAACAGACTTACAATTCAACACTGCCACAAATTTGTGGCAAGTTATCCTTGCTATCTGTGAGATGATCGGGATCTTTCCAGAGCCTGGACTGGCTGAATGACGGCAGCCAACAGCAAAAACAAAATGGGTCACAGGAATGCAGAATGAACTGCAATCCTGCGATCCTTAGAAAAAGTGTGGCCAAACTTCTCCTTTAAATGAATGGAAAGCCTTTGAACACAGAATGTTAAATCTAATTGACACAAAAGATATTGGCCTCAATGTTAATCTGTATTTTCAAAATTACTATCAGATATTTCTATGGCCATTCTCACCTATGTATAAGTACATTTTCCCTAAGCGTAGTGCACAAGGGGAAGCTTAGTGAAAACTCACTTTGCAAACAATACCCAATTATGCGTACACAGGATTGGATGATCACATCACAGCTTAAGCTTGATCAAGTCAAGTTAGGTAAAAATTATTGTTGCTAAAGCTGCCAATAAATGCAATTTTCTTACCTTCAACCATGGGCTGAAGTAAAGAAAATTGCTAGATTCTCCCATTAACACAGTCAGTGTTGATGGTTGAATCCCTCCGCACTGCAGTATTCTGACAGCGAGGAGGTTTTCGCCCATCAGAATATAATGATCACTGCTGGCAGCTATAGCCACCAGCAGTGATCATATGAAAATAAACCTGACAGGCTGGTTGTACTGAAGGCAATCAATAGCTTGACTTCAGTACAAGTAGCCTGCCCATAGATGGATCAAAATTCTGCCAGTTACTGCTGAACCAGCCGCATTTTGATCTGTCTATGGCCAGCTTTAGTAAATGAGCTGCTGAAGTCGCCATGTAAATTCAAACATTGTGTTTTTTTTTTTCTTACACATAATTGGGCATTCTTTGCAAAGTGCATTTACACTAAGCTTAACCACATTTACTAAGTCAAGTGAAAACACAATTTGATAAGTGAAAATGCTCTGCCCTTTTAGTAAATAACCCATTAATTTATCCATTATTGATTTTTATCTTAATAGTACGATTGATCTGTGCACATTTTTATTCCAAAGATTTAATACATTCAACTGAAGAGAGTAAATCTAATAAAGTTTGTCCAAAAATAAACCATGTATTTATAAAACTGATCATTTACAGTGTTATTGTATACAACGTAATAAGCAGACATGCAGTATACAGGTAGTGTAGAGATATGCAATAGGAGGAAATTAAATACAGTATGTGTGCAGAACTTGGTGCTTGTATGGTCATCACAATGGGTCGTACCTGCTTTTGCTGCACAGAAATTCCCAATTGCTCCAGGACTTGCTCTATGTAAGTCACCATAGCACCATAAACAAGGGGACTACGGGCATGCTGAAATTCCTGCATAGAACAGAAAAGGAAATGTACTGTTATAATATTACAGAACACCAAAACCAACATAAAGAACTAAAAAAAAGTAGTCTCATTACATTCTCTAGAAATCTAATCTTTTTTTTATCAGGTTTGGCCTGTGTCTGCAAGGGCTTGGTGTCTAAGAGTTTATTTAAAATATAACAGAATAAAATTATTCATTATTAAAGTGTGAATTTCTTAAAAAAGATGCATATCATTAAATGTCATAAAGCCTGGACACACTATCATACCTCTCAAAGCCAATTCAATTCAACAGCTTCAGTAAACTGTTTAAAGTTTATGCATATGAAATAAAATTAAGCTAGTCTTACAACTCTTTATATGTGGTCACATTGATATATATATATACACACACACACACACACACACACACACACACACACACACACACACACTCATCAATATATTAAAACCTCACAAAATTATATCCAAATATGTACGTCAACTAAGCAGACGGGAAGATGGTTTTAGAGCTAAAGGGCTAACCTTAAGCCTGCTGCCATGGACAGCAGCCATCTTTAGATTATATGCTGGTGGGTTACCTTGGAAACAGTCTTAAGCTGTCGGTTACCATGGTGAATGAGGTCCATAACGGCATCAACAGCTCGCAGGGTGTCAAAGTCATCTGCAAGTGCTGCCTTAACATTCACTTTTGTTTCATTCAGGCTTTCAACAATGAAAGAAAAACATTTGCAGTGAGCAGAGCATGGTTTAGCGTAACAGTATTAACATTGTCATGTGGATTAAAGGCATATAACGGCAAACCAGTATTATCCACAAACACTGTTGTGAAAGGGGAAGTAAAATGTACAGTCAATGGGCAGTAAAATGTTCGACCGTGATGTGCCCACAGATAAAGGTCTAAAACACAAGTCCTGGATACAATATATCAGTTTATTTCAATGTCTGGTTTCCCCAAAACAGTAATAACTAGTGCAACAAGGACTAAATATTATAGTGTGGGCAGAGGGAGGCATATAAGATTTTAAGCTCATTGTATTTTAAGCTTTTAAGCCATATGCATTCTTAAGACACTGTAGGCATTATATAGGAATAATGAACATACAGTGTATCCGGAAAGTATTCACAGCGCTACACATGTTCCACATTTTGTTATGTTACAGCATTATTCCAACATGGATTCAATTCATTATTTTCCTCAAAATTCTACAAACAATACCCCATAATGATGTGAAAGAACTTTGTTTGAAATCTTTGTAAATTTATTAAAAATTAAAAAAAAACCATGTACAGTACATAAGTATTCACATCCTTTGCTCAATACTTTGTTGAAGCACCTTTGGCACCAATTACAGCCTCAAGTATTTTTGAGTATGATGCTACAAGCTTGGCACACCAATGTTGGGGCAGTTTCTCCCATACTTCTTTGCAGGACCTCTCAAGCTCCATCAGGTTGGATGGGGAGGGTCGGTGCACAGCCATTTTCAGATGTCTCCAGAGATGTTCAATTGGGTTCAAGTCTGGTCTCTGGCTGGGCCACTCAAGGACATTCACAGAGTTGTCACATAGCCACTCCTTTGTTATCTTGGCTCTGTGCTTAGGGTCATTGTCCTGTTGGAAGATGAACCTTCGCCCCAGTCTAAAGTCCAGAGTGCTCTGAAGCAAGTTTTCATTGAGGATGTCTGTGTACATTGCTGCATTCATCTTTCACTCGATCCTGACTACTCCCCCAGTTCCTGCTGCTGAAAAACATCCCTACAGCATGATGCTGCCACCACAATGGTTCACTGTAGGGATGGTATTGGCCAGGTGATGAGCGGTGCCTGGTTTCCTTCAGACATGATGTTTGCCTTTGAGGCCAAAGAGTTCAATCTTTGTTTCATCAAACCAGAGAATTTTGTTTCTCATGGTATGAAAGTCCTTCAGGTGCCCTTTGGCAAACTCCAGGCAGGCTGTCATGTGCCTTTACTGAGGCGTGGCTTCCATCTGGCCACTCTACCATACAGGCCTGATCGGTGGAGTGCTGCACGGATGGTCGTTCTTCTGAAAGGTTCTCCTCTCTCCACAGAGAAACGCTGGAGCTCTGTCAGAGTGACAATCAGGTTCTTGGTCACCTCCTTGATTAAGGCCCTTCTCCCTTGATCGTTCAGTTTGACTGGGTAGCCCGCTCTAGGAAAAGTCCTGGTGGTTCCAAACGTCTTCCATTTATGGATGATGGAGACCACTGTGCTCATTGGGACCTTCAATGCTGCAAAAAAAATTTTGTACCCTTCCCCAGATCTGTGCCTTTATACAATCCTGTCTTGGAGGTCTACAGACAATTCCTTGGAATACTTCATGGCTTGGTTTGTGCTTTGACAAGCACTGTTAACTGTGGGACCTTATATAGACAGGTGTGTGCCTTTCCAAACCATGTTCAATCAACTGAATTTACCACAGGTGGACCCCAATCAAGTTGTAGAAACATCTCAAGGATGATCAGTGGAAACAGGATGTGTCTGAGCTAAATTTTGGGTGTCACGGCAAAGGCTGTGAATACCTATGTACATGTGATTTTTTTTTGTTTATTTTAATACATTTGCAAAGATTTAAAAAAAAAACTGCTTTCCTGTTGTCATTATGGGGTATTGTTTGTAGAATTTTGGGGAAAATAATGAATTTAATCCATTTTGGAATAAGGCTGTAACTTAATATAATGTGGGAAAAGTGAAGCGCTCTGAATACTGTCCAGATGCTCTGCATTAAAGAGTGATGCATTATTACAGAAAATAAAAGCTAAACATATAATGATCTTTTCTATGTATGTATAAATCCCAAGGCAGGAATGGTTTACTTTTTATTAATATAAACTGTCACCCAGATTTTTTTCTTAAAGCTAAATTCCAGACAAAGCAATCACAATATAAGTTATCTCATGGCTAACCTTAATTATTCACTGGTGTATATAGAACTATTCTAATTGTCCAAAAATCCATCCATTATCTCTGCTTAGCCTTCCTGCTGTTCCATTCTTTCATAGGCACATAAAGAAGAAGCCTTGTTTAATTTTGAGGCCTCTCTCTGATTTGTAGCGAACAAAGTGCAAGGACTGTTTCTCTGTTTTAATGTAACGGCACTGGTGCCTGGGTATTGGTCATATCCAGAGCCACATTATGCCTGTATCAGCCTTCTAAAGCCTCATGCCATGGCTAAATGATGTGCCGTTATGTGAACAAAGCTTTGACACTTCCAGGTAGTGTCAGAGCTTGCCACTCAGCCCTGGCCCACACATACCTATTGGCCCATTGCTATGATAGGCCACCTCAGTAACCAATAGAAATGTGCAGGAAGGTCCAGAAAAGCTTTGGTTAGGCTATGCCAAAGCTGTATTTGTTAGAACAGCCCTACATGTATCTCCAACAGGAGGGTTTGGGAGGCTGCTGCAGTCTCTAGGTGCCTGTACTTTAAACCTACAACAGCAAAAAGTAAAAAATATTGTTTTTTTTTTCAAAATTGACACTCTTTTTTTGTTTATAGCGCAAAAGATAAAAACCGAAGAGGTGATCAAATACCACCAAATGAAACTTATATTTATGGGAAAAAAAGGACACCAATTTCGTTTGGGTCAGGATGTGGGTAAATCCTTCCGGGGTTGAAGTGGTTAATGCATAGAATGCATTAGGGTTAGAACCACTTTAACTAAAACTGGTACTAACATATACCAAAACATTGAATCCATGCTTGCCCATGTATATGTACAGCACACATTTTACTAGCACCAATAAATATGTATACATTGCAAAAAAAGCATGTTCGAGCACAGGATGGAATCTCTGAATCATAATATTAAAGCGGAAGTAAACCCATAGATTTGTGTCAAAAAAGAGTTAATATTTCCGGCATGCCTGAGCTAGCTGTCTCCTTGGGTGTGCTCTCAACCAAACTGTCAAACCATCCAATGGCTGGTGTCATAATGGATCACATGTGCAGCATCATGGCAGTTGCAAATTAAACAGAGGCTAAGAGGTCAGCTTCCTCGGCTGAAAACAATAGGAGGGTTTACTTCCACTTTAAGCATTATTGTATATCCACTACAAAATATACAAGAGCATGCACCATTCATCCAAGAGGCACATTAGGCTCATATCACAAAACTTTACACAAGTGTAAGGCACTCTATTTTCAGCCATGTAACTGTAATAAATGGCATAAGATTCAACTGAAGAGAACTGTCACTTATTTTGGAAATAAGTATCCTCATCCTGATGAGCTACTATTGTGAATTGATGCCGGAATATGTTACATTTTTCATAGGAGTACAAATGCTGGTCATAAATTACCTGTCCCAGAGTATGTCCTCCTGAATCGTCTGGCAAGTGAGCTGACCTTTTAGATATGCATTGGCATCATTAATAAATGACGAAATTATCTTAAGGATACTTCTTGCTTCAGTCATGGAATCTTGGCTGTACTCTACAGCTAAATATGTTAAACAATAACACAAACATGTAATACTTTTCTGGCAATATAAAACGTATCAGAGATTATGGTTACACATCAGCTACCACGTTTTTTAAAAAGGCGAACAATATCCAAGTTTCCCATTTTTCTAAAGCATCTTAGTCTTTTTTTTTTATGTGCACCAATGACCAGCCATGAGAGAAATACCAAGGTCTGCCATTGCTGACCTCCCGAAAATAGTAGTGGTCTGTCAGCAATCTGGCCCAGAAAAAAAAATCTCAGAAATGTTTTTTAGACCTTATCTTTACGCCTGTTGTAGGTGAGTGGCTCAGAGGCATCTATGTAATAGTCAGGTATGTTTTCTATTTCAGCAATGACTATCCATATAATTCTCCCATGACTAGCATCATGTTAAGACATAATATGGCATGATTCCCCAAATCCAAGATCTACCCTATCAAAGATTATTATAGACTGGAAAATGGAGTTACCACAACGGGAAGGCAAAAGGTTAATGAAGTAGATGGAACAAGGGTTAGAACCTTTCCCAGGTTTATACTGACAACAAAAAACTACATCACTTTTACAGATAAATACTGGTATCTTTGTCCCCAAAGAGGACACCCCTTAATATAGAAGGCAGTCACTGGATTGTGCAACTAACCCCTGTGACTGTGGGTAGCTGGAGACACCACCGGACAGTTATTTTGTAAGGAAACACAGTGTTGAATATTTTCAGCTCATCACTACACTCACTACAGAGACAGAAGTATTAAAAGACCTTTATACCCAAGCTACATAACTTGTATAAACTGGTCTGTGTAAAAGTAACTTCAATTACATTCATGAAAAAAAAAAAAAAACATGTAAAGAGATTAAAATGTTTCAGCACATGGAGTAAAATGTTTCAGCACATGGATAACTTCCCGTCCAGTAATGGCTAGTTCACATCAATGTAATTTAGCACGTTTGTTGGATAATGGGAATTGGAGGCACTGAACGTTACACCGGGTAATCCTGCAAGTAAAAAAACTTCCTGTTGCAAGCTAGCAATGCTAAGCCATTGCCTCTCAATTAGCAGCAATGTTGTCAGCTTGTTGTCAAACTCCTGCAGTTGGTCATTGGGCTTCCTATCTAATAGGCTTGACAGGCAACCCAACAACCAACTGAATGAGGTTGCATAGCTTGCTGACAATGCATCTGCCAATTGTGAGCTCAGCATTGTCAATCTGCAGCAGTAAATGCATTAAGTGTTGTTACTTGCAGGAATAATCAGTAAGAAACTTTGCAAAATATTCCCAAAAAATGATTTGTATAAAGTGCATGTAAACCCTAACAATGAACTTCTCTTATTTGCTCCCTTTTGGCCTGCTAAATATACAACTGAAATTGTTCTGTTATATCTGTTGAATAAGCACAAAATTAGGATTTTTGGTTTACCTGTAAAATCATTTTCGTAAAGCATTTTTTCAGGACACAGAACAATTAATCTTGACCACTTGATATGCTTCTTCCTGAGCAGCTCTGCTTTTTGTCCCTCCTTGATTAATGTATGCCACAGCACAAGGTAGCTACCATCTTCCCCAGTACTTTCACGCATGTCCAAATTGAGTGACTTTCCAATGACCTCAGGGACTCCATCTGGGCTCAAACCATAGAGGATTAAGCTTAAGTTCTCCAGGCCCTGAGTTAGAACCAAAGCCAACTTCTGAAGGTTTAGTACTCAACTGAACCTCCAAAGGATTTGTACTATCTGCTGGACATTTGTGCTCAGTTTCTGAGCCTATTGCTCTCTTAGAATCAGGTCATCCAGGTATCCCACAATGGGGATTTCCCAAGTTCTCAATAAACCTAGAACCGGAGCCAACAGCAATCCTCTACTATGAAACGCAGTAACCAGTGGTGACGCTGTAAAACTGGGATACACAGACAGGCATCCTTGATAGCCACTAACACTAGGCAGTCTCCCTGATGAAGTAAAGCAATCACTGACTGGGAGCACTCCAGACAAAATTTCTGTGTTTTCAGGAACTTGAGACCCATGAGGCCTAGAATGGGCCGGACGTCTCCATTTAGTTTGGGAAATGTGAACAGGTTGGAATAAAAGCCTTTCCTCTGCTGGCTCTGGTGCAATGACACCTTGGGACAGCAGTCTTTCCGTGGCCACAAAGAAAATTCCTCTTTTTAGTGGATCTGAATAGAGATTTATAAAACATGGAAGGGAAAGCAGAAAAACTCCAGCTTGTAGCCTCTGAGCACTACACTGGAAAACCAGTGGTCTGTGACTTCCTTGGTTCAGGCAGCCAGGGTTGCTGATAAGGCAGTACAGCCAGCCCTCCTGTACTGGGCCCAGGCCTCATCAGTTCAAAAAGGGGGGGCCCAGGCACCAACCAAGCAGGAGGGCCAGCAGTACTGCCTTATTTATTGACACTTGTGACTCTTGTGCAATGCTGCTTGCTTCGACTTTTCTTTTCCTCCGGCTGCACTGCAGGAGGATCGGTTCTAGTATCTACGCCCCCTTCTCCGTGCTGTCTGGGACCCCTGCATGCCCCTTTCGCCCCACAGTGCTGCCATTTTTCCTCCTCCAGCTGGCAGATGCTGAGGCAACATAGGTGGGTTATTTCAGGATGGGGAGTGGGGGGGGCTCACCGTCCTGAATGAACACATCACCCTAAATGAACACAGTGAGAGATCAAGTACCGATCGCTCACTATGGAGGTGCAGGTATTGTCGTTATTCACTTGAATGGGTCTTGTTCGATGGGGGTATAATTTCTGCCATGGCTGCAAAGCATAGCATTGCGGGTGCTGCATTTTAGCAAAAAATATCATTTGATATTTTTGGAGAAGTGGGGCTTTGTCAGGTAGGCTGTACGGAGCCCCACAATTTCTAAAGCAGCCCTGCAGGCAGGCACAAAGACTTGCAGACATTCCACGCCACTCACACAAGTTAGTGTCTCTTCACTGATAGGATTTAGGGGTCCAGTTCTTTTTACAGAACTGGGACATGGGCTTTTTCTTAGAGACCGCAGCTGGTTGCTTATGAAACCCTTCTTAGACTTTGAAGGTGTCAACAGTTTCTGACCTTTCACCTTCATCTTTTTCTTATGGAGTAAGAGTATGTTGTTGCCTGAAGACACCTCCTCAATATAGGCATTCATGGATGCTCCGAACAAGCGTTTGCCCTCAAAGGGCAACCACTCAATTGACTTCTTCCAGAGAAGTTTCACTAACCAACACTTGAGCCATAGGACCCTTCTCATGTTGACCAACATAGTGCCCATCCATGAAAGCTGCTTTGTGGAGTCTTCCATGGCACCCACAAAGCAATTCAGAAATATCAGGGTTCTTAAAAAGTCTTACAGAAGCTGCCAAATGGCAGGGTTCTCCTGATCTGATCCCTTGCACTAAGAACACGCTTCGCTCAAACTTCAAGGGCTAGACAAACTCCAACCACAGCCACAGGCTGCAGAGCTGCTCCCACTAGAGAGAAGAATACCTTAAAGAGGGCCCCTAATCACTTACCAGGGACCTCATCCAATGGGGCCATCAGGGTCTTAGAGATAGGGTTTTGGGTGTAGATAGGAAATACCCAGGTTAATTGCCAGAGAATCCCATTTTTTGTAGAATTCTTTCTCCACGGGGTACTAAAGAGTAGATTGATTTAGTGGCGGAAACACCTTCTAAACCAGGACCCAAATCCAGTAACTTTTGGAGAAAAAGATTAAGGTAGTGGTAACTTATAGTTACCACATCTGCCAGGAAGCCTACTATGGTCTCCTGTGTCTGAGACATCACTGGACCCTATGATTTCTCCTGTGAAGACTCACTCATCCACAGAGGATTCCTGATCCTTAAACGTCTGCTTCTTTCCCATTCAGAGGACTTTCCTCCGACACCTTATCCACCCTAAATGGGGGGGAGGGAAAGGAGAGTGCCAACTTTTGCAACCCAGGTGTTCCAGAAAATACAGCGAGAACCCACAAAGGATATGGAGGACTGTGCTCCTGAGACAGTTGAGTTATTAGATAAAGGCAGGGAGTCAGATATATCCTAAACCTTCGGGAGCCCTTTGCAGGGTGAACCTTGCCAGGGGGACCTCCCTACCTGAAAAAGGGATCCCATTTTCCTTCTCTTCACCTCTCTACCTATGCAAGGGCAGTACTCTTTGAGGATTAATCTGGCCTATGTATCCCAGAGGGAAGCGGCCACTTAGCTGAGAGGAGTGTCGACCTAAGCCAGAGCACTTTGTGGGGAAGTCATTTGCATTGCCCATATAGGTAATGCTGCAGTAAGTTAGAGTAAAAGGCAGAATGGCATTGTAGAAAGGTCTGTTTTATATGTAATCTATCAGAAATGAAGTAGGCAGGCTTGAGACCAAGTGCTTAGGAATTCAAAGCTGTGTTGCTCTGCCAAATAGAAAGGCAGCAGCACAATATATTTCTGGCACACCAAAATTTTTCTGTACTTGCAGTGTGCTTAAAAGGGATAAAGTATAGAGAAATGTGCATGTTTTGCAGAGAAATTATGAATCATATCAATATCATTACCTGATTTATATTTAGATCGTAAGCAAAACATACGGAACTCTTCTGCCGAATAAGTCTTTAGGTAATCCTGAAAAGTAAACATAAGATTTCACAATCATTTTGTTTTTGAAGGAAAACTCCCGTTCTAGAATCTATAGCTTTTAATGGCAATACATGTTATCTCTCTAGATGTAACCTTTTGACACTTGTATATTTTTGAAGTTGGGAGGGCTGCTTAGAAGACTAGAATTCCTAAACTACAGACCCAAAAGAAACATCTGTCAGTACCTGCCCTACTTTAGGATAACTGGGAGTCGGTGGGAGGAATGCTGTGTCTGTGCCCTCCCTTCACCTTATATTAGCAGGATGGATGCATGAAACACAAGATGAAAAGTCCACAGCCTTGAAGTATTTAGCTATTTCCAACTCAGGCATTATATAGAATGTCTTACATATCGGCCCTCTTTCTTTACCTGCCTTTGAACATAATAGTTACTATGTTCCACCCTTGGGATTGAAATCTTCAATAACTGCTCTTTCCCAACAACCGCTCAGAAGTTGAAATACATTGTAAGATTTGAAGAGGATTTATTGTTGGAGGATGACGCAGAGACTCTACCTGATAAGGAATACACAGATACATGATCTGGCACAGACAAGAGGTTAAAGTGGATGTAAACCCGATTCATGAAATTTGAGCTGGGCACATATATCTGTAGTATTTTCTTATCTCTCTTCAAAGGACTATGTCTCGTAGCTGTCTCTTGCTCTGTAGCTCTGTTATCAGCCTGATAACTTCTCATACATTCTCCGAGATGTGTGTGTGTGGGGGTGTTATAAATAGATTAGCAGTCAGCTTGCCGTCTAAGAACAGAGCTATGCACATTCCTTCCTTCCTTTGCCAATGAGGAGAGGGGGTAAGTGCCTTTCCTCCAATCAGCTGTCTTGGCTGTATGCCCAGGCTTCACTGCAGTGTTAACCAGGAAGAGCACATTCTAAAGGATATATACAGATGAAGACAGAACAGATACACATGTGAAACATATATAGGGAGATTTTTTTCATCTCTGTGTATCATTTGAGGCTGTTCACTTCACTGGGTATATGTGAGGGTTTACATCCACTTTAACACATATTCCAGCCTTGGAAAATTGTACTTTTTGGTGGTACCTTCCTCCAATCAGAATATAAAAAAGCATATCTTCCTGCTATACAATTGGTTTCCATAAATTGATTTTCTCAGGTTAAATGATACATATAAGTTGGACCTTCCCTTAAGTACAACATATTTGGATAAAAGTAAACTCTATACTGCATTACTGATTGAAGGAAACATTCCTGTGATGCTTTACTCATCAACATTTTCATTTACCCAACATGAATACACATTGATAATGCATATTTTTAATGTGACAAAATAATATTTTAAATAAAATAATCATTGTTAGTAGGGCCGAAAAACAACTAATCGATTAATCGCCAACTAATCGATTATGGAAATAGTTGTCAACTAATTTCATAATCAATTAATCGGCCAGTTGATTAGTTGACCTGCATACAGAATGCATTATTTGTTTACATATCAGGAAATACAGTGCAGCAGACATACAACTCAGTACACCGTCCATACATGTCAGTAATTGCCTAAGAACTTGTGAATGTGAAAGGAGCAATGCATCATGGGACATGTAGCCCTGGGCAGGTAGTGAGTGGTTCTAAAGTAAGAAGTTTTTTTTATCTTGCTATAGGGGCACTCTATACTATACTTTGCAGCTTGCCATTGGGGCATTCTGAAGGCAGGAGGAGCCAGAAGCATTGGTGTGGGACCGCAGAAGAGGATTCGGGCTGCTCTGTGCAAAACCATTACACAGAGCAGGTAAGTGTAAGATGTTTGTTGTTTAACCGCTTGCTGACCAGCCGCCATCACGAATCGCTGTAGCTGTATGGCGGCTCGAGCAGGTGCAGTTGCAGGTGGGAGCACGCCCGCTGCGTGTGCATGCCCGTGGGCTAGGCGGCTCGATGTCTGCCGGCGACCCGCGATCGCCTACTACAGAGGCAGAACAGAGATCTGCCTATGTAAACACAGCGGATACCCATTCTGTCAGGGGACATGACTGATCTACTGTTCCCAGTGATCGGGAACAGTGAGATCTGTCATGTCCCTGCCAGCCCAGCCCCCACACAGTTAGAACACACATAGGGAACACAGTTAACCCCTTGATTGCCCCCTACAGTTTAACCCCTACCCTGCCAGTGACATTTATACAGTAATCAGTGGCCATTTAAAGCTCTGATCGCTGTATAAATGTCATTGGTCCCAAAAAAGTGTCTGATCTGTCCACCGCAATGTCGCAGTTCTGATAAAAATCGCAGATTGCTGCCATTACTAGTAAAATAAATAAAATAATAAAAATGTCATAAATCTATTGCCATAGTTTGTAGACGCGATAACTTTTGCATAACCCAATCAATTATTTACCAAAAATATGTAGAAGAATAAATATCGGCCTAAAGCGAAGAAATTTGTTATTTTATATACTTTTTTGGATATTTACTATAGCAAAAAGTAAAAAAAAAAAAGTTTTTTTTTTCAAAATTGTGGGTCTTTGTTTATAGCGCAAAAAATAAAAAACGCAGAGATGATTAAATACCACCAAAAGAAAGCTCTATTTGTGGGAAAAAAAGGACGCCAATTTTGTTTGGGTACAACGTCGCATGACTGTGCAATTGTCAGTTAAAACGACGCAGTGCCGTATCATAAAAAATGCTCTGTTCAGGAAGGGGGTAAATCCTTCCGGGGCTGAGGTGGTTTAAAAAAATTACTTTAAAGACTGTGTGCATGGAAGACTAGCATCTGAACCCAGAGAAGGTGGCGGCCGATATGAAAGACTGGAGGTAAAAGAAGGCATTACAATTACATTTAAAATAAACTTTAACCTTTATTGTGCATTATACAGTAATCAGTGCATTTTCAGAGCACTGAACGCTGTATAAATGCCAATGGTCTCAAAAAAAGCATCAAAATTGTCCAACATGTCTGCCGCAATGTCGCAGTCCCTGTAAAAAATCGCAGATCACCACCATTACTAGTAAAAAGAAAAATAAATAAATAAAAGCCCCATAAATCAATTCTCATTGTTCGTAAACGCGGCAACTTTTGCGCAAACCAATCAATATACATCGATTGTGATTTTTTTACCAAAAATATGAGGAAGAATATAAATCGGCCAAAACAGATGAATAAATTTGTTTTTTTATATATTTTTGGATATGTATTTTAGCAAAAATTAAGAAATATTAGATTTTCTTTGCAAAATATCGCTCTTTGTTTATAGCGGTGATTAGAAATGATGCAGAGGTGATCAAATACCACCAAAAGAAAGCTCTGTTAGTGGGAAAAAAAGGACATCAATTTCGTTTGGGTACAACGTCGCACAACCGCGCAATTGTCAGTTAAAGCGACGCAGTGCCGAATTGCAAAAAGTGCTCTGGTCCTAAAGGGGGAAATCCTTCTGGGGCTGAAGTGGTTAATGTTTACAGCACTTCAATTTATAAACTATACAGAACCTTCTGAATGTGAACAAATGATAAATAACAAAGCTCAAAGCAAATATTTACCACTGCATATTAATACTGTATCATTGACTTTTACAGCCATGTAGATCTTCTCGTATGAGTACTGAACAAACTCTAGTCACGTAGAGATAATCCTATAGGTATTGCTAAGCATCTCCGACCACAGCTCCTGATCAGGCTTTAAACTCCCAATCTCTGCATCAAGCCTCTCTCCCTTTACCCAATGGTCGTAGGGCTGGTTCACACCATAAAAACGCACCCCAGATCCGCTCCGGATACATTTCTGCGTGCACGGTTTTAACGTGTTTCGGTGCGTTTTTTATGCGTTTTACTGCATTCCACTACAGTCCAGTGCAGGTAAAATGCAACATGTTCTGCTTATTTTTCTGGAACTGGAAAGCCCTGGAACTTTTGACGTGTTTTTGATGCGTCTCCAGGTGCTTTTTTCCTTTTTTTTTCACTATACTAGCTTCTAGTGTGTTGTTGATACATTCCAGTGCTTTTGGTGCATTTTTGATGCATTTTAATGCATTTCACTACAGTCCAGTGCAGGTAAAATGTAGCCTGTACTACTTTTTTTTTCTGGAACTGGAGAGCCCTTGACCTGTGAACTATGCCATTGGAAACCATATAACCTACTTTCCATGAATTTTTGATAAAGAAAAAAATAACGCACTGGACTGCATGTGGTGTGAACTGGCCCTTAAACCATACTGTAAAGAAAGGCTATCTGGAAGATTTTAATCTCAGATCACAGATTAGGAATCTACTGCAGAAAATCACTACTGCAGAAGATTTTGAGTGAAAGTTTGGTAATCATTCTTATGAGGTTAGTCTCACAAGTTTCCACCAAAAAAATGTGAAGACTCTCCAAGCAATCATAAAAAAAAAAGGTGCTTGTTGATTAATTGATCTTTTTTTCAAGGAGGAGGAGAGGTAATTAATTGCGAATACTTTTTGTGGAAGTGTTACTTGATTTCTAATCTCTTGTGTAGCAAATCTCATAAAAACTGTGATAGAAAGAAAGCAACCAATTGGTTTCAGTAGTATGATTGAGAAGCTATAGTTGTAAACTTAAAGGGGTTGTAAAGGTTAGTTTTTTTTTTCTTTTTAAATAACAAACATGTCATACGTACCTCCTCTTTGCAAGGGTTTTGCACAGAGAGACCCCAATCCTCTTCTTCTGGGGTCCCCCAGCGGTGCTCCTGGCTCCTTCTCTTCTCAAGTGCGCCCACGGAGAGCCACTTTCCCTGGGGGCACTCGTGCGGGCGAGCTCCCGAGTCCTGCTGCTGCGTCCACTGACAGACAGCAGGACTCAGCCCCGCCCCCTTTCTCCCGTGTCACTGGATTTGATCGACAGCAGCGGGAGCCAATGGCTCCTGCCACTATCAATCTGTCCCCCAATGAGAACCGGAGACAGAGACTGGAGCTGGAACGATCGGGTTCAGGTAAGTAAAAGAGGGGCTCTGGGGGGCTGCTGCACTACAGAAGGTTTTTTCACCTTAATGTATAGAATGCATTAAGGTGAAGAACCTTGACGGTTTATAATTTGTGGCCTGCAGATCACATTTTGAAGCATAGTACCTCAAAGAAACTCAGGAACAACCCAAATTAATGAAACTATTTAGAACTACCTCAGAAGAAAGTCAAAATCAACACAAAAGTATGTTCTCAACTCCGGTCCTCGGGACCCACAACAGGCCAGATTTTAAGTATTACCTTGGGGAGATGCAGACTAGAATACTGCAATTACTGAGCAGCAAATGATATCACCTGTGATGCATTTCAGTTATCCTGCAAACCTGGCCTGTTGGGGGGTCCAGAGGACTGGAGTTGAGAACCACTGACATAAACGTTAATGGCATCCCAGTCTTAATCCGTAGGGTTCCATATAGAGTTGGCCCACCCTAGGCAGCTATAACTGCTTAAACTTTTCTGGGAAGGCTGTCCACAAGGTTTAGGAGTGTGTCTAAGGGAATGTTTGACCATTCTTCCAGTAGAGCTTTTGAGAGGTCAGGCACTGATGTTGGATGAGAAGGCCTGGCTCGCAGTCTCCACTCTAATTCATCCCAAAGGTGTTCTATCAGGTTGAGGTCAGGACTCTGTACAGGCCAGTCATGTTCCTCCACCCCAAACACACACATCCATGTCTTTATGGACCTCGCTTTGTGTACTGGTCCAAATCATTTGGTGGAGGGGGATTATGGTGTGGGGTTGTTTTTCAGGGGTTGGGCTTGGCCCCTTTGTTCCAGTGAAGGGAACTCTTAAGGCGTCAGCATACCAAGACATTTTGGACAATTTCATGCTCCAAACGTTGTAGGAACAGCTTGGGATGGCCCCTTCTTGTACCAACATGACTGCGCACTAGTGCACAAAGCAAGGTCCATAAAGACATGGATGAGCAAGTTTGGGGTGGAGGAACTTGACCTCAATCCGATAGAACACCTTTGGGGGATGATATTGAGCGAGCCAGGCCTTCTAATCCAACATCAGTAACTGACCTCACAAACGCTCTTCTGGAAGAATGGTCAAACATTCCCATAGTGTAAATTATCAAATGTATATCCGCGCTAAGGAAAAAACTTTAAGAATGAAATCTAGTAGAATTTGATAACTTAGCAGCCAGCCCCCAAGGTCTATAGACAAAACCTAAACACAAATCAAAAATAACATAAAGCAGCGGCGCGTCATATATTACTGTAAGTGTATCCTCCTTATGAATTGCTGCATGAGGTTAACAGTTGATAAATGTCCCATCAGTTTTTCAAATAAGGTAAAATCCAGTTTAAAGATAGCACACAAGAGAAGGTAGTCTTTACAAAAATAGTATCAAAGGCACCCGATGTGAAAGGGTTAATCAAATGTTCATCCGTGGTGTGACCAACAAGAACCTCCACCTTCAGATAATCAAAACTCTTACCAGAGTGTTTTGGCTTCCAAACTAATGGAATAGCCAAAGAGCGCTTATAGGGATGTGTATAACTCCCTGGATTAGATCAAAGGGGATCCTATTAGGTGTCCCAGCAGCTTCCTCCACTTAGGATGGATATTCCTCACAGGTCCCACCGGAAACATGAAAAAATATGCACGAGGCAATAGCGTAATTCCGCTTAACAATTTATTTATATAATATAAAATCAGTGAATAAACACTCACATTTGGATAGCAGATATCGAGTACATAAAAATCCAGAGTAGATGTTATATGGTTCATTCCCATAGACACACTCCTAAACCTTGTGGACAGCCTTCCCAGAAGAGTTGAAGCTGTTATAGCTGCAAAGGGTGGGCCAACTCAATACTGAACCCTACGGACTAAGACTGGGATGCCATTAACATTTATGTCAGTGGTTCTCAACTCCAGTCCTCTGGACCCCCCAACAGGCCAGGTTTGCAGGATAACTGAAATGCATCACAGGTGATATCATTTGCTGCTCAGTAATTGCAGTATTCTAGTCTGCATCTCCCCAAGGTAATACTTAAAATCTGGCCTGTTGTGGGTCCCGAGGACCGGAGTTGAGAACCACTGGTTTATGTGCATGTTAAGGTAGGTGTCCCAATACTTTTGTTAATATAGTGTATAAACTAATATTAAAATTTCATATGAGCTATACCATTATAATTAAATTTAAGTAATTTGAATTATTTTTAAATGTGCAGCTTTCAATAAAATAAGGTGATCTTGCCATGACGGTCCTTATCAAATACATCCTTTGGTAGAGTAACAACACTCTGGCCCTAGCACATTTACTGCCAGTGGAGACTATAAGCAGCTGTGCAAAGGCTTAGGCCCCATACACACATGGGTGTATTAAATAAATTAGCTTTAACATCGGGCCCGACGTCAGGGAAAAATCGGCGTCAAAAACGCAATTTCGTCGGTGGTTTGCATCAGCGTTAATGCGTGTTCGTGAGCATAAGCATTATTTTTTAACCTGAAAACACCAGCGCTAAAAAAAACGGTTAACATCGCTAAGGCGTTATTGCGCGTTAGTGAGCGGTTTGCTGGCTCAGCGTCAAAAACGCCATAACGCTACAGCCTCGGAATGCGCTGACTGTGGGTTCTGCTTTCAGCTCACTACCGCCAATGCTATCTACAGCTCAAAAACGTCAGCGTTTTTATGGGGCCATTGAATAACATGGAGAGCTGCAAAAAACACTCAAAAACGCGGAGGTAAAAAACGCCCGTGTGTATGAAGCTTTATTGTGCAAGCATGCTCTGCCATTGTTAATATAAGGAATTCCATACAGACAAATGACATGCTGCCATCACTTTGGTATAGTGCAAGTAGACAGGAAGTGGATGCAACATGCTTGCAGTTTAGTAGCACCGAGATGCAAAAATATATATGAAAAAAAGTCAAAAACAGAGTTTTCTAAAACAAATTTTAAAAAACATCTATTGCCTATGATACATGGTGCTTTAACCAATTAAAGGCCATCTGGCTAGGGTTTACATCTACTTTACCCATTTACTATTTGATTCCAATGTGCCTCTAATGAGGCAACCGCGACCAAGTGATTAAATCTCTCTGGGGAAAGAAACTAAAAAAAGTGCTCATGCAGTCCAGTCCTGGTGCTGGATTCATTATGTGTTGCGGCAACATTATGTGTGTTGGTTCAGTGTGGTGCCATTAATTTGTAATGGAACCCGAACGCACCTGTTTTGCAGCACAGATCTGGTACGCTGTGTTACTATTGTCCATTCTGGTGTGTTGAATAAGCTTCTTTAACATAACACACAATAAAGTGCATGTGTTTAAGCAACATATCAGATTGGACAGGTTTGTTTAGGTTGTGGGTGGTTGGCCCCCCATTGGTAGACAGATTGTTGAAGTCGAGTTCAGGAAAAAAGTGATGAGCCGGCACTTCTGGAAATAGGGTCTTCAAATTTTATTTCATACCATGAATAACATGAACACGCAGTCGCGTTTCGGCAAAGAAGCCTTGTTTACAGCTGTGAACAAGGCTCCTTTGCCGAAACGCGTCTGCGTGTTAATTATATTCATGGTATGAAATAAAATTTGAAGACCCTATTTCCAGAAGTCCCGGCTCATCACTTCTTTTCCTGGGCTCGATACTGCTTGGATGTGGGACGAACATCCGGAGTCAGAGCACCTGGAACATGTGTGCATGATCTACCCTGGTATTCAGTTCCCTGTGTTCAGAGCGGTGTATCTCTCTGTGGCTAGATTGTTGAAGTCGGCCATGACAAGAGTCTGGAAAATAAAGATAAAATTATCCTTATGTTGCATCGGGTAACTTCTGGATTTTGCTGTGAAGTCCGTTCTTATGCATCTGGGGAGGACACCATCTGTGGAGAGCCGCCAAGAAGAATTGGAATTGTATCTTCTGTGATTTGTGTTGTTGTTTGAGTTTTCTGGATGCATGATACTATTGTCCATTCTGGTGTGTTGAATAGGCTTCTTTAGTGTGTGTTAAGGCAACATACCAGATTGGACAGGTGTCAATCCACAAAATATTTGCTACCGTAGATAACTAAAAAGCTTCAAAAAATGACAATCCTCTGGCTACCTGGTTTCTGGGATGTGCCCAGATGGAAATTTCATTGTTTCTTGTAAAGGCTGATAAGCCTTTAACTGTCAAATGGACCATCTGAGCCTAAACTATGGACATAATTATTATTCTGAGAGTAGACTGGGATAGAAGCCAGCCTAGGGAGATAATGCTCTAAAGGGGAGGGAAGAAACAATGATCAAGGATATACTTCAGTTAGTTGTGAACGTTTACAAATGACACTTGTCCTGACAGAAGTTTGGCACATAATTCCATAGAATGCATTTACACTGTATAAAGAGATTCTCACCTCAGTATACCTTTGAATTAAAACTAATTTAAATGCTAGACAAGGCAGCAGGTTTTGTTCCCAGACTGATAACAGAAAAACAATGCACTCTCATATGAATTATTTGTGGCTTATATACAGCAGATGTCATTCCCAAACACAACCAG
The DNA here is from genome assembly GCA_018402905.1 of Glandirana rugosa. Classification (NCBI taxonomy): domain Eukaryota; kingdom Metazoa; phylum Chordata; class Amphibia; order Anura; family Ranidae; genus Glandirana; species Glandirana rugosa. The sequence continues at coordinate 842,670 of BLSH010316257.1, read as the reverse complement.
TCAATCCGTATGGGAAAATCAGTCATTAGCTGAAATCAGTATGGGAATAAAGGAAGGAAACACTAATACCAGTGAGCACAGGTATTACCTTCACTGTGATGTAGTTTTTCAAAGACTTTGACATTTTCTCCTCATTTCCTTTTAGACGCAAATGTCCTGACAAAAAAAAAAAGGAATGTCCTCATTTTGTCATCTAAAATAAATCTGAAGAAGAAGACGACTTTACTTAAAAAAACAATTAAAATGTGGTGACACATAGGAGCTAGAGAATAAGCAAAGAAGGGAATAAAAGTACAAGTGGCCCATGAAGTCACCTTCATAATGCAAGGAAAGCAAAGAAATACTGCGATAGAAAAAATTATGAAAGAGTACAGGAGGGAACTGGGAAGAACAAGAAATCCACATGGACACAAGGCAAGATTTAAGGAAAGCTAGAATATCCTCATGTGTGTTTAAATATGAATCTATGAGTAATACACACCGGAGACAGTGTGAGGCTTATGAGGAAGTGGCCTATTAATCAACTAAAAAGCAGCGGCATCTTGGAAGTATGAGCATTGCCACAAAATGACTGTTTATCAGAGATGACAGGAACAACGTAACTAGCTTTATTCTTTCACTAGACAGTACTGGAACCATGAGCAATGCCATAAAAACGGATGCCTCTATTTAGTATAGAAGACAAACAACCTTAAGCAGCTTTACTAATCCATTACAACAGACTGACATCTTGGGATCATATGAGATATGGAGGTGCTGGATGAAGATTCATTTCACAGTCAAGATTTAAATCATGGTAAAAGTATTCAAGAGCACTGGTTGGTTCACAAACACCAAGAAGCCTCCAGGGGAAGCTTTGGGTGAAATCCAAGAGGTACAGGTGCCTCTTGGACCAAATGTTGAGATGTCGTAAAGAGTTTATTTCATCATAAAACTTCAAAAGGACAAGTCAACCTGTCTCAGGGGATACTAAAAGGCTGCGATAAGGTGCTGGAGCCTGCTCTTAATACTAAGATGTTAATGTTTATATTTTTTAACCAGTTCAAGTCTGAAACCATCCAGATTCCAGTTATCAATTTAATTCCCCGATGATGGATCCCCATAAATACCCCTAAAACATGTATGCTTGCCCTTTTGACATTTTTTTTTACGTTTTTACTGTACCTCTTGAATCATGGATGTGTGAGCCCCTGTTTCATGCCAGAAAATGGCTGCTTCTGGATAAATTACAATTTAGCCAGCTATAATATTATATTACAACACAGTGACATAGATGACAGGGGCAACTGAACTGCAGTCTTCAGAAATGCGATGACTTCAAAAACAATAGGCAAGTACCCTATATCATACATGAATGGGGAAACTAAGAGGAGGTTTTTTTTTTTTTTTTTAATACTCAAAAGTTGTTACACAAACTACTGGGACAAAAATAACACTATCTGGCTAAATCAATCAGTTAAGTTACAATTACATTTTAAAAATGCATGTGTTTTTGGGAAGATACAAAGGTTTAAAACGGCAGATACTGTTAACATGTTTGGGTTTACTTGTGTTTTATTACATATTTTTGCCACAGGCAAAGGCAAGGACAGTAAACAATTAACCAACTTATGCATAGACTGTTCACATCACCTTGCTGCATTAGAGTACACTCTTTTCTACAGCAACGCATGTTAGTAGGCCTAAAGAAATAAATTAATGTACATTCGGGAGCATTAAAGTGACACTAAACCATCTCCTTATTCTCCAAATAACATCCATTACCTAATGGACCAGTAATCTATTTTGAGTTAAGAATGCAAACTTGAAAATATGTATATATTTTTTTAAAACCACAGTTTAGTGTGACTATAAAAGCACATTAGCACAAACATATGCCTTACAAACGTGCATCTCTGCATGCACATAAAAGTGACATAGCCCCGAGAACATAGTTGCACTCATGGATAGTTGCACTCAAGGATAAAAGGAAAGGTCTACCCAAGGATGCAGTACAATGCAATGCAGCCATGGCAATGCTAAATACTATTGTGTGTAAGGCTATTTAGCATAATGCTAAGTATCTGTGTATGTTTCATGATGCATTTCACTGCAGTCAATGCTAGAAAGTCTTCAGAGGATTGCACTAGTGTGGTTGTAGGCCTTATTGTCAATGTCTTTATATATAATATAAATAAAGCTTTAGGAGTAATTGGCAGCTAAGCGTAAAGAACTTGTACCAGCTAATCTTACACTAATTGTAGTGGAATTCAGAGAATGGCTGCCGCAGTGCCATACTTCTTTACCTTATACAACCATCTGAATGGAATTATTTTTCAAAGCTCCACCATTATAATTATCTAAAGGGAGTGGAGGCAGGAATCAAGTCAAGTACATATTTTGTTGATTTTTCAGCCCGTCTATATAATACTAATCAGTTACTTCTGAGTTACTTCCTCATACTACTTTTTTATACCTATGGTGTGCATCTGAAATATAAACGAGCTGATGCCAAGTTCTAAAAAAGAAGTGGAAATGTCTAACCATTTTATTATAGGCGATTGTAGGTATGTTCAAATTATTATATAACTTAGGGGCTAGTAAAGCTTATAGTTGTCATTAGAAGCCAATATGCAACTTTAAAGTGATTGTAAAGGTTCGTTTAAAAAAAATAAACAAAAAAAAAAACCGAACAAACATGTTATACTTGCCTCCTCTGTACAGTTGGATTTGCACAGAGCAGCCTGGATCCTCCTCTTCTTGGGTCCCTCTTCTGCTCTCCTGGCCCCTCCCTCCTACGAGTGCCCCCCTGAGCCAGCAGCTCTCTATGGAGGCACCCAAGCCGAGTCAGAGCTCCCTGTATCCATTCAGACACGGAGCCCTGGCCTGGCCCCGCCGCCTCTCTCCCATGATTGGCTGACAGACTTTGATTAACAGCCGCCGGAGCCAATGGCACCACTGCTGTGTCTCAGCCAATCAAGAGGAGTGTACTGGACGGCTGAGGGGATTGTGGACATCGCCGAAGAGAGAAGGGGCTCAGATAAGTGATTAGGGGGTGCTGGGGCGGCTGCTACACAGAAGGTTTTTTTATCTTAAAGCATAGAATGCATTAAGATAAAAAAACCTTCTGCCTTTACAACCCCTTTAAATAGCATAAAAAAACATCAACTTCTGTTGACAACCAAAAGAGACTCAATAATAACAGATACAAGCTGCAATTCTGAAGGTGCACTGGCTACTCCTAGTTATTAAGGTTTGTCCAGGCAATGTGCCCAATTCACCAATGGTACTGACAAAAATAAATGTATTTCTTTTTGTAGTTCTATTATAGTCCACACAAACAAAATATTCTACATCTCCCTCTAGTAGTGTGTCTAATGTCTAGCCTCCAAAATTAAATAGGTTTTCAAACACCGGAGCCTACAAAGCATTGTGCAAGCTCCTGCACACTCTCCCTCCAGCTTTCTGCATGTATTTCTGTACGGACTTGTAGTTTAAGCATTCAAAGATCCCTGGGATTGAATGATGCAGCTGTTTGAACTGAGCTCCCCCCCCCCCCGCACCACCATGCTGATTATAGAATGTGACAGCAGCTGTGGGGGAGAGGAATTTCGGCCTGCCAGTGGTGGAACTACAAGGGTCGCAAAGGTCACACTTGCGACTGGGCCCTGGTGTTCTGCCACTGACAGCCAAATTGTGCTCGAGTTTGGGCGGGCTCGGGGGCAGGGTGGGGGTACGGTGACATCAGTCGAAAGGAGGAGGGTAGGCCAGCACACAGAGCCACACACTCAAGACACCAGCCTGAACAGGACATCTCCCCCTCACATCTCCATCACCAGGGCAGCCCCGCCAAGCCGAAGTCTCCATTGCTGGCGCCATTTTTTTGAAGTATGCCCATATACACATAGTGGAGTTAGTCTTCAACCCAAAGCCACAAATATGGGACAAATGTTACTTGTTTTGCAGCATCTCACCAAATGGGGCATTAGAGATGATAAACTACACTGAATTGGCGGGCGATATGAAGAAGGGGAGTGGGAGCGCAGAGAGGTGAAGAGAACGGGATGATGGATCAAAGCCAAGGTCTGTGTAGCTGAGCCTACCCTGCATCCAAGCAATGGAGAAGGTGAGGCCATTGTGACAGCTCCAGCCAGGTCACATAGAGTCTATGGGGTGGTTACTGTAGTCACTAGAGTCCTGCCTCCACATCATCCCCTTTACATCAAAAGCTGCAGGGTTCCCCCTTACAGTGCTGCTGCGGCCATTCGCCCCCTCAGCTCCCGGAGTGACGTGTTTGCTGGGCCCTGGGCCCTTGTTTGCTGCATCGGACCATACAGGTGGCTGCTCCGGGCACCATGGATGTCAGGTTAGGTGCCCCCAATGTTTCTTCCATTTTTCAGCTTCTTCCCCTGTTCTATGGTTTGACTATAAATCTTTATGGTGAAAAAATTTTTACTCCTACACATGTACTTGATGCATGTTTCATTGGCTCCTGACGAGTGGCACAGGCCACGAAACGCGTAGAGCTCACCACTAGATATTTACACTGCATATACTCTCCTACTGTATCTTATGGGTCAAATCATGTCGGGGATGCACCAAAGTTTTTTCAATGTTTGTACAACCATTTCAACGTGGAACACTGTTCACTATGTATTGTTTTTAGCAGTGCTATACTGCTGATCAATAAAAATAATTTTTACTCTATAACCATCAGCCGTCTTGCCTCATCTAAAGTCCCAAACCTTCCTTCTCTTGACAGTGACACAATTGGCATGTCTTTTTTTTTGGGGGGGGGGGGGGGGGTGACCAGGGAACCTGTTTTCACAGGGTTCTGGGTCCACTTCCTCCCCTGGCGCCGTGGCTCCAGGAAGGAAGTTCTCCTTCCCCCTCCCTCTCGGCGATCTTCTGGGACACGCCACAGGTCCCAGAAGATACGCCGGGCAGTCACAAGGCGCAGCACGACTTGCGCATGAGCAGTGCACGCCCAGCTTTGAAGCCAAATCCAGGTGCCCACAGCTATGATGCTGGCGCCGCCGAGGGGAGGGCGCGAAGAGCTAGACCTCGGGGGACCGCATCGCTGGAGGGAGGGACAGGTGAGTGTCCGATTGTTAAAAGTCAGCAGCTACATTTTTTGTAGCTGCTGACTTTTACATGGGTGGAACTCCGCTTTAAGGTGTCAGCATACCAAGACATTTTGGACAATTTCATGCTCCGAACTTTGTGGGAACAGCTTGGGATGGCCCCTTCATGTTCCAACATGACTGCGCACCAGTGCACAAAGCAAGGTCCATAAAGACATGGATGAGCGACTTTGGGGTGGAGAAACTTGACTGGCCTGCACAGAGTCCTGACCTCAACCCAATAGAACACCTTTGGGATGAATTAGAGCGGAGACTGCGAGCCAGGTCTTCTCATCCAACATCAGTGCCTGACCTCACAAATGTGCTTCTGGAAGAATGGTTAAATATTCCCATAGACACACTCCTAAACCTTGTGGACAGCCTTCCCAGAAGAGTTGAAGCTGTTATAGCTGCAAAGGGTGGGCCAACTCAATAGTGAACCCTACGGACTAAGTCTGGGATGCCATTAAAGTTCATGCGCTTGTAAAGGCAGGCGTCCTAATACTTTTTTAGTGTATGTTCCATCAATCTCAGGCACACTCAAAATCAGTAGGTAATGCAAGTAAAAATGAATAAATCTGGCATGTAATGTGTCAGCCAAGATGGACTGAAAACTAAACAATAGTAGATCATGCCCCACACAAACATTTATCTTGTAATTATTCTGTCAGGATACATACCACTATGAAGAAAATAGTTTCCCCACTGTTCACACTGGTGATAGGCCTCACACTGTGCAATCTCATTTTCATGATGAGGAAAGGCTAGATCAATCCCACCAGTGTGAATGTCAAGCTGTTTCCCAAACACAGAACTGGAAGGGAAAAAGAAAGTACCACCATAAACAAGTATACTTAACTGTACATTACCTAAAAGAGATTTTACAGCTACACTATCTCACAAAAGTGAGTACACCCCTCACATTTTTGTAAATATTTTATTCAGTCTTTTCATGTGACAACACTGAAGAAATTACACTTTTGCTACAATGTAAAGTAGTGAGTGTATAGCTTGTATAAGGGCCGGTTCACACATAGGCGAGCAACTTGGGGCGACAACTCGGATCGCAAGTTGCCTATGTGTGAACTGGCCCTAACAGTGTAAATTTGCTGCCCCCTCAAAATAACTCAACACACAGTCATTAATGTCTAAACCACTGGCAACAAAAGTGAGTACACCCCTAAGTGAAAATGTCCAAATTGGGGCCAATTAGCCATTTTCCCTCCCTGGTGTTATGTGACTCATTAGTGTTACAAGGTCTCAGGTGTGAATGGGGAGCAGGTGTTTTAAATTTGGTGTTATCACTCTCACTCTCATACTGGTCACTGGAAGTTCAACATGGCACCTCATGGCAAAGAACTCTCTCAGGATCTGAACAACAGAATTGTTGCTCTACATAAAGATGGCCTAGGCCATAAGAAGATTGCCAAGACCCTGAAACTGGGCTGCAGCACGGTGGCCAAGACCAACAGCTGTTTAACAGGACAGGTTACACTCAGAACAGGCCTCGCCATGGTCGACCAAAGAAGTTGAGTACACGTGTTCAGTGTCATATCCAGAGGTTGTCTTTGGAAATAGACGTATGAGTGCTGCCAGCATTGCTGCAGAAGTAGAAGGGGTCGGGGGTCAGTCTGTCAGTGCTCAGATCATACGCCACACACTGCATCAAATTGTCTGCATGGCTGTCGTCCCAGAAGGAAGCCTCTTCTAAAGATGATGCACAAGAAAGCCCACAAACCGTTTGTTAAAGACAAGCAGACTAAGGACATGGATTACTGGAAGATAAACTGATTTGGTTCAGATGGTGTCAAGCGTGTGTGGCAGCAACCAGATGAGGAGTACAAAGACAAGTGTGTCTTTCCTACAGTCAAGCATGGTGGTGGGACTGTCATGGTCTGGGGCTGCATGAGTGCTGCCGCCACTGGGGAGCTACAGTTCATTGAGGGAACCATGAATGCCAATATGTACTGTGACATACTAAAGCAGAGCAAGAGCCCCTCCCTTCGGAGACTGGGCCGCAGGGTAGTATTCCAACATGATAATGACCCCAAACACACCTCCAAGACGACCACTGCCTTGTTAAAGGAGCTGAGGGTAAAGGTGATGGACTGGCCAAGCATGTCTCCAGACCTAAACCCTATTGAGCATCTGTGGGGCATCCTCAAACGGAAGGTGGAGGAGCACAAGTTCTCTAACATCCACCAGCTCCGTGATGCCATCATGGAGGAGGAGTGGAAGAGGACTTCAGTGGCAACCTGTGAAGCTCTGGTGAACTCCATGCCCAAGAGGGTTAAGACAGCGCTGGAAAATAATGGCAGCCACAAAAAATATTGACACTTTGGGCCCAATTTGGACATTTTCACTTAGGGGTGTACTCACTTTTGCTGCCAGCGGTTTAGACATTAATGGCTGTGTGTTGAGTTATTTTGAGGGGACAGCAAATTTACACTGTTATACAAGCTGTACACTCGCTACTTTACATTGTAGCAAAGTGTAATTTATTCAGTGTTGTCACATGAAAAGATATAATAAAATATTTACAAAAATGTGAGGGTGTACTGACTTTTGTGAGATACTGTATATACAATCGTACATACATACATAAAAAGGGTTAATTCATTTAATACTAAAGAAAAATTGTAATTACTTATTCTAACTTTCAGACACTCACTACTTTACATTGTAGAAAAGTGTCATTTCTTCAGTGTTGTCACATGAAAAGATAGAATAAAATATTTACAAAATGTGAGGGGTGTACTCACTTTTGTGAGATACTGTATTTTGCAAGCCTAATGGTCATCAATAGCTGATGATTGCTAGCATTTTAAAGGCATGGTAAAACTACACAGGTACTCTTCTTCTACTGTGCAAGTAATTGTTTTCATGGGTATTCAGGCCCTAAATACATTTACATATTGATTCCAAATGTCCTCTCCTGCTCCTTACACATAAAACATGGATGGCAGTTTTCATCAGACTGGCCATAAAAAACATTGTATTTGACATAAAATGGTCTAAATGCAATGCGTTTCCAGTTACATAACTCAACATTTACATGGATCAATGTGTAAAGCTAAAAAAGGCCTCTGGTTACTGGTTGCTACTGGCAACATCCCTATTTTTCTAGATTTGGACAGCCCACCATAAGCAAAAATGTTAAGACATTCAAATAAATGTGAAGCAATGGGTATTACTGCAAGATTCATGAGTCCCTGGCTGCTAACTAGTTACATTTGATCAATAGTTCTCTAATGAATAGAATAATAAGGTATTGAGACATTCCTAATGCAGAAATAGAATAATTTTCAGCCCTGGAGCAACAAAACTACTCCTTCCCCCTGTACACTACTTTTCCATTTACTAAGAGAAGAAAACCCCATTGGAACCTAAAACTAAACACCAATTTTATCATTGTATAAATCATAAAAGGAAAATAAAGTTTTCTTGCATCTGCCACAGGGCCATTTGTTCAGCTTATATGCACTTCTACATCTATGTACCTTGCAACCGTGGAACATTCAATGTGCCAACCAGGCCTTCCTTTTCCCCATGGAGAAACCCAGAAAGGCTCTTCGGGTTTAGCAGACTTCCATAATGCAAAATCTCTGGGAGACCTCTTGTCGCTTTCAGCTGTCAGCAACATAAGAGTTGAGAAATGCGTAATAATTATCAGAGTAATAATGTAACTAAATATGTTCAACAGCTTATTAAGAGATGAAGCTAAGCTCAGTTGATCAATACCTTCAAATGTAAAATGATGTTGTAATTTCACAAACCATCATAAGTCTGGTTAACGTAATGTCCAATTATGATTTTGGCAGAATAAACAGAATAAAGTCAATGCAAAAGTGTGTAAGGCAGCCTTTAAAAATGGCATGCATTCACTAGGAGAAGGCATAGAGCATGGGTGCTCACCCTTTTAAAGAGCGAGGGGCACTTAGGTGATTTGGTAACCAGTCATTGGCCAGAATTTAGAATATTGTCTTTTGATTGGTATAATAAACAAACATTATCTTCCTGCAGCTGCTGAATGCCAGCAGGAGGTAGAGGAAGAAAAACGGGCTTTCAGCAGTTTCAGGAGGAAAATGGAGAGGGACGGTTCCTGTATATGCCATCCACATCATCCCTCCTGTCCAAGTGTAAAATGGAATATGACAGGGAGGACGCACGGGCTCCCTGGAGCATAGGGCGGAGTCGTCATTACGACCCCTAGCGTTACACCAGTGGTTAGGGATGTGTGGTAATTACACAGCTCAAATGTGGGTTTCCTGAGCCCCCTATAAGGCTGCTTTCACACTGACACGATGCGGTTTACCTGCACCGTGGGTGCAGAGCAGTGCACGTCCGGCTCTCCTGCGGCTTAGTTGCACTGAGCCATAGACTTCTATTATGTCTTGCAGGTGTGGTGCACTTTCTGAAAGCACACCAAACACGCATAAAACGCACCAAGCACGCAGGATATAATAGAAGTCTATGGCTCAGTGCAGCTAATCCCGCAGGAAAGCCGCAGGTACACTGCGCTGCACCAGTGGATCAGTATGAATAATCCTTGCTAATATGCTCATTGCAAAACTGTGATGTTTAATAAACTGCTTTTAGCTTTTGCTGGCATCACTAGGCTGTTAGAAAGGTTCCGGTCAAAAGCAGAGTGATATGAAATGCCCTTCACCCTGGCTGGACAGGAGCTGGTGCTACAGAGGATGCATCAGCTTATGTGGCTCCTGCTTCCTCCGCAGCCACTTGCTTCCTCTCGTGCCGGCTCCATCCTCTCTGCTGCTCTGGGATGGCAGGTCAGCAATATGCAATTTGGGTTTGCCTCCCAGGGCATTAGGTCCCGGGCATCAGAGGGTTCTGTGGGACATTGGTTGAGCACCCCTGCCATAGAGAATGATTGCAAAGTTGGCCGTTAGCTCAGGGCTCGAAAAATCCCAGACGCCAGGTCGATTTAGCGACTGGGGCTGCCCTTCAGGTGGTGTCCTGTCTCTGTGCAGCACCCCCCCATGTGGGTGGGCGGACCAAGAGGCCGCGGCTTTGCGGCCTTCTCGAGCTAGGCATTTTGATTGGGGAACTGGCGCCCTCTTGTGGTGGCTGTGACAAACAGTCACTGAGGGCGCACTGAGTGTTTCCCCTGCCTGCACGGTTTTCACCGCCCAGCATCTACTTCCCAGGAGGAGAAGTGGATTATTTTGCTGGCTCCATCTGGCGCCCTTTCATTAATGGTAAGTGGACAGGGAGTGTGGGGCAGCTAGCTGAACAGCCTCCACCCCTCACAAAAAAGAATATAAATTGATGTAGTTTTTTTTTTAATTTTTGGTTATTTTATTCATTGACAATTATTGTTCATTCTCCCCCTGCCATGCCACAGCCACACATCCGAAGGCCCCTTACACACAGGCGATCCGATCAGGTCCGCCTGTCAAGTTTTTTCAGGCGGACTTAATCGGAACCTTCAGGCTCCTCTATGGAGCGGCAGGTGTCAGCGGAACCGCCGCCATCCGATCCTGATCCTGACACACAGATGATGGTTCTATTTTCCATCTGTCTGGCGGATCAGATGGAAACGGACAGGCGGTCTGTTTCCAACTGACTGCCCCATAGAGGACAGCAGGCTGTGTCCATGTTCACTCTGCACAGCGGAGAGAGATCCCCACTGAGCAAGCAGATTCTGCTTAGTAGGGACACCTGTGTAAAAGGGACCTAAGGTGGTATGAATTCCTGGATCTCCTATTGCCCCCACCTTGCTGCACTGTCCTTCCCTAGTAAGCCACTACCCATCACACCATCAAGCCTAGTACACACGGGCCGGATGACATTGGTCGGCTCAAAAACTGGCTGCCATTTGGCCTGTGTGTATGGCAGCTGGTCCGACAGAAGCCGGCTATTCGGACGGCTTCTGTCAGACAAGTATGCTGGAAAATCAGCAGCCGACCAACTCTCAATCAGCGATCTCAGCCATTGGCCATCCCCCTATCAGTACACAATAGCTCAGCAGGGGAGATTGCTGTACAAACATCAGATCGGCAGCACTGGAATACTTCTTTCACATTTTTTTGTGTTTTATTAAAAGTGTCACTAAGGCTTCATTTAGATGTGCAGTTGGGTGGTAAAATGTGCAGTAGAGACATGTTTTTGCCACCCACCAACGGCCACCCTTAAGCTGCATTAGGCAGCAGATGAGGGCGTTTTACATGCCGCAGTCACAATGCATTAAGAATAACAAGGGGTTTCCCTCTGTAACAGGTTTCTAGTGTCACTCTTTCTGGACAGCATATAACCCTGATGTTACGTTGGAGTTATTGACTGGCTGCTCTGTTGTGAGTAAGTTAGCGTTAGGGGATGCAAATTACTTGACTTACCCTGGGTGCTGACAACCCAAACTATGCTAAAAACAAACTGGCTCCTAACTTTTTTAGCTGGCTCCTAGATTCAAAGCAAATTTGTCAAGCCCTGCGTTAGCTGATGCACGTGCAATCCCGCTGAATGCATGCAGTTTCAAAGACTGCTAGAAGCTCCCAAAGAGAAAAAAACATGGTGCCAGCTCTGGGCAGTATAAACTTCCTGGATGTTGGAGTTAGGTGCTTCCACTGACATTTTGGCTATGGATGGACTGGTGAAACCCACCTTATTGATACAAAAGGTACACTTATCCTTTTGAAGTTGTGTAAGCGTAAACATTGTAAGTTATGCAGGCCCTACATTCATCAATTTTTTGATTGTATATTTCCTCTCTGGGTCTCAACATACAAAAAACAGAGGCAGGTTTCATCAGACTGGCCATAAAAGGCATTCTTTGGCATCTTTCATTTGATATATGGAAGGTTTTTAGAAATACAGATTGCACATATAGCGCTCAGTATTTGTAAAGCTAGTGTGTACATCGTGCAAGGTAGCCCAGCACGTTTCATGAACATTACAAGAACTATACTATGGTATGTTTATGTGCTGCTAACAATTTACCTGGTTCAGAGCTTGAATCTGAAACAGTACCAATAAACTTCCCATATCTTTCTCCAACAGACTGGACATCAAAGTAAATGTTTCCTGAAAACACAGAAAAGTAACAAGGCATACTATTAGACATTAAGGCAATTGAAAGATTAAAGTAGAACTAAAGGCAAACCTTTTTTTCAGTTTTGGATAGAGGGAGAGGGATTAGAACCTCAGTCAGTTTTTATTGCTGTGTCCCCATTAGGGAGATACACCCCTCTATTTGTCCTGTTTACCATTATCATTGAAAGTAAAAGAAAATCCCACATTTTGGGTTGTCCCCAGAAAAGTAATAGAGGGGAAATCTGCCAATGGGGACATTAGTTCTGGTGACCTGGGGGACCCCAAGGAATAACCTTAATTTGCAGAGATTTCCTCTTCCTTCCTGTTTGGCTATGGGACAGGAAGTGAAGGGAAATTTCCACAATGGAACATAGATGGCGAAAATAAATCTGGCCGGGGTTATAACCCTCCCTTACTATATCCAAAATGAAAAAAAAAGTCTTGCCTTATAGTTCTACTTTAAATAACTGCTAAACTGTGAGCCCCATGCTGGTATTAGATTAGCTCTTTTGGAAGATACCCTCAGTTTGGGTGGGACTTCTCTGATCACTATATAAAGTGTAGCTGTGCAGTCATGGCTGATGAGATAAATACTCCAGGACATAGACTTTCTTTTCTTCGCTAATAAGATCCACAGATTGGATTGACACGTACAGTGTGCAGTCAATCAGATAAGAAAATCCTAGTGCTCAGCCAATATTTCAGTTTTAGCCAATTAGACTGTTCCTTTGGTGCTTAGTTTCAATATCTGAGTTTTCTCTAATCCGCCACCAAAGGATGTTGAATTTATTTACTTAATGCAGATATTTTGACCTTACAAAGAAGGGAACAGCTTTCTGAGTAAATATATACAAAAGTACAAATGACGCCATAGTTTCATCAACCTAGCAATTGTAACTGTCAGAAATATTGGTAAGAAGTGGAAATAACATGGAACTGTTAGTGTCAAGATAAGATCAAAAACAGCAAGACAGCTGCATTAAAATTGGTCAAATCTTAAAGTATATCTCTTAGATGACCACATATGACCTGCTGAAACATTACCTTGTCACTCAGTGCCATTCCCATAGCAAATTTGTCACCATAACTTTAACACAGCAGGGATATTCTGACGGTCTGTGCAGCAGGTTTTTATCCCTGGAAAACATGCTGGACCTATTAGCACATACAGTAGCAAGAAAAGGTACATCAACCCCAAATAACTGGTTTTCTGCAGTAATTTGCCAGAACTGTGACCAGATCCTCATCTAAGTCACAACAACGGATGCACAGAATGTCCCTAAAGGGGTTGTAAAGTCAGAAGGTTTTTGTTATCTTAATGCATTCTATGTATTAATATAAAAAGCCTTGTCTGCAGCAGTCCCCCTCAGCACCCCTAATACTTACCTGAGTTCCCCGTTCTATCCAGCAATGTCCACAAGTGTCTCAGCCTTTCGAGATTCTCCCACCATTGGCTGTCGCTGCTGTCAATCAAGGTCAGCTAGCCAATCGGGAGAGAGAGGGGTGGGGCCGGGTCCAGGCTCCGTGTCTGAATGCAGAAAAATGGAGCTAAAAGGATCCCCCGTAGAGGTGACGTATATAGTAATGTACCTGGGTCATATACAGAGTACATACGGCCAATCATCTAGCATAAGATGCAGACCCCGGAGTCAAAAATATATAGCAAAAAGAGTGGTAAGGACACCAAAGAACTCCTGCTGGGTCACAGAGGCCAATTAACACAAGAATTTTATTGGTAACTGAGATTGTCAAATCCACAACAAAAAAAGTGCACCACCACAGATAGCATTATTGTAAAAAAGACAACGTTGTCCATAATTAAAACAAACAAGGCCCCCCACATACAAGCCGGCCTCATGCACACCTGTACCACCACAAACATGCAACGACCGAAGGGGTGGTCACACGAAAATATTGTGGATTCAGCACTGACGGCTGTTGTCCTGGTAATCAGACCACTATTGCCTAGGGCCAATGCAACGGTGATACCACAGGGTGAGGAGTATGAATAAATGTATTCAATGCTGAAATTGAGCAGGTACATGGGTATGACCCACATAGGCAGTCCCGTAAGAGAGCAGTCCCATGCAGTGGCAGTCCCACAGGAAATGGTCATCAACTGGCATGTATAATGTAATAGTTGGGTTAATCACCCGGGTAATGATGAACTGCCTGTGGGAAGGCAGAGATAGAGTCCCGCCACCCTAGTCGGTTATCAGTATAGACACAACAAAGCTGTAATAAGGAGCATGAATAGATCTCACCAGTCTTCACCGGATCCGCTGGCCTTAATTGGAAGTATCACCTATGCTGACGATTCCAAATGATCATCCCGATCAATTGATCACAGGGGAGAGGTTCTGACTGTGTATGCGGGTGGCGTCCATGTAAACGGCAAGTAGCTGTAGGCTAATACAGAAGTGCTGGCCGCACAGTTGGCTGGGTGCTCAGGATTGTTCCAACCGCTCGTTCCTGCAGCGTCCTGATCGTAGCTGTATATGGTCAGCTGAGTGCGAAGTCAAAGGCTGGGTAAAGCAAGAGGCTGCAGCTGGATGGAATTACTTCCGCACATCCGTGGATGAGGTGGGGGTGGTCGGGCTGGTGGTGGGAGGGGTGTGATGACGCGTGCGCTGATGCGTTTCGTTCGGCCAACCCGAACTTTTTCAAAGCAATGGCTCTCCATTCACATTCAACTTTTATAACACTTGGTTAAGGGTTGCATTTACTGCATTAGGCCACCGGGTGTCACTGTGTATGATTGCCATTCACGCTGTCATCCAAACAATATTGTTTCAAAGATGCATGTGAGAAATCAAACAAGATGGCTATGACCACGTCAACCATACATAGAGGATATTGCTTATAATGTGTCACCACAAACAAGGGAAATAAGGGAAAAATAAGAAAAAAATAAGGAAAGAAGAAGGGAAAAAGAAGATCCCTCACAGGTATCAACAGCTCTGGCATGGAGACAAGATACTTCAGCATAAAAAACGCAGGGCCATTTATTTATATACAGAGAAAACCCCGTGGTCGGGGATGCCCATTATAAATGGGCATCTATGGCTCCAGAAAAACTGAAAGATTACACTCAGTATTCAGTCCAGAAGGTGCCATGGAGTCCAGGAGAAAGATATACATTTTTTCTTTTCGTAGGAGGACAATATCAAAATCACCCCGCCGCGCGGGGAGCTGTGACTCGGCTTGGGTGCCCCATAAAAAGCTGTGGGGGCACTCGACAGGAGGCAGGGGCCAGGAGCACAGAAGAGGGACCCGAGAAGAGGAGCATCCGGGCTGCTCTGTGCAAATCCACTACACAGAGCAGGTAAGTATAACATGTTTGTTATTTTTATAGGGAAAAAAAGAGACTTTAAACTGATAAACACACAAACCATTCTAATTTCTCCTGACTTTACTGAACACACCCATTAACCAATTGCAGAACGCTCCACGTAAATACACTGCAGTAGGGCGGCCACTCTGCACTGGATCACATTCAAGTACGTGATGGAGCATTTCTGAATAGTGGGCCCGTGCAGGTCAGCAGGTCCTGGCCAATGATTTATGGCCACAACCTGCTAATCGGTCTAGCAAATAACATTACAGAGCCCTGTGTTTATGAACAACATAGGGCTCTTTAGGTGGATCAGCAAAGTGGCTGTTTTTATTTTTTTCCCTGCAACAAGCACATCTCTTAGTAAAAGCAGCACACATTACACAGTGTTAGGCCCACAGTTAAAGCTTTGATTGCCCCTAGATGTTAACCCCTTCCCAGCCAGTGTCATTAGTACAGTGACAGTGTATAGTATTGGCTCTGATCACTGTATTAGTGTTACTGGTGATGTCAGAGTCAGTCAGTTCCCACCCAGTGTCAGACTGCCTGCTGCACGATCATGGTCCCACTAGAAGTTGCTGATTGCCGCCATTACTAGTATTAAAAAAGAAAAAAAAAAGAAAAAATTTCAGTATATACACCGTCATTTGTAGATGCTATAACTTTCACGCAAACCAATCAATATACACTTACTGGAATTTTTTTTATACCAAAGACATGTAGCAAATTACAGGCTTAGGTTTCTATACATGCAAAATACTCACAGGTACAACTGTGCTTTCTATTGTTTAATGCCTGAATGTATCTCATTGATATTCCTTTTGACTACAAAGTAATGTTTTCCATGGTTTTGTACTTCAAAATGTTGTTCTGTTTTTTGTACTACTCTGAAATGTCTTGAATAAACATTTATTTGGCTAAAGACAAGTAGCAGAATACATTTTGTCCTAAATTTATGAAGAAATGTGATTTTTGGTACATTTACCGGATATGTTTTATAGCAGAAAGTAAAAAAAAAAAAAAATTTTTTTTTTTTTTTAAATTTGCAATCTTTTTTCCTTTATATAATAGATAATAAAAAAACCCAGTGGTGATCAAATACCACCAAAATAAAACTCGATTTGTGTGAAAAAATGATATAAATTTAATTTGCATACAGTGACCGCGCAATTGCCAGTTAAAGTAGCGTAGTGCCAAATAGCAAAAAATGCTCTGGTCATGAAGAGGGTAAAACCTTGCAGAGCTTAACTGATTAAACATTCACAGCGCTGGAGGAAAAAAGTAAGTGAACCCCTGGCGTTAATAGCTGGTTGAACCTTTGGCAGCAATAATATTATGCAAGCTCTTTCAGTAGCTCTGGATCAGACCTGTACAACGTTCAGAAGGAATTTCTGACCATTCCTCTTTACAAACCTGTTTTAGGTCAGACACATTTGTAGGATGTCTGGTGTGAATGGCTCTCTTGAGGTCATTCCACAGCATCTCTATGGGGTTAAGGTCTGAGCTCTGACTGAGCCAGTGCAAAAGGCACCTTTTCTGTTTCTGAAGCCACTAATATGACAATTAATATTCATGACCAGTAAAAGGGGTCAATTAGAATAGTAAATCTTTTTATTTATAACATAAACAGCTTCTATTGTTATGGCAGAAGGCAGTGAAAAAAAACTGATTGATGAATTTGAAAGAAATTAAAAAGGGAAAATAAAGACAACTTGTTAGGCACAGAAAACATCTCCATAACGGAAAAAGTGGTCCATCACCTCAGGACACTAGCAAAAAACCTGAGGATTCAGAGTGGGGTAGGAATATAGGAGTATGCCCAGGGGATGCATGCCCAGCAAAGCTTTTGCCAGGGTCTAATCACCTGAAGGTAGCAGCCTATAACCCAGGCTTTATAAATATCCAGCTTGTGTCCTGTACTGTATAATATTACCTTTGCTATGGAAACCTTTGGGTTTTTCACATGTAAATCTTGTTGGGTCTGTACCCCGAAATACAACACCTATTTTAAATCTCAAAAAGTTGTCAATAAACATGTTTGTCTACTTCATTTGCAAGAGAAGAGAAGTTCCTCAGAAGTGGATATGGCTGTTCTCACCCCCTATACCAGGGATCTCCAAACTACGGCCCTCCAGCTGTTGTGGAACTACACGTCCCATGAGACATTGTAAAACTCTGACATTCACAGACATGACTAGGCATGATGGGAATTGTAGTTTCTGAACAACTGGAGGGCCATAGTTTGGAGACCCCTGCCCTATACAGTGATACCTCGGTTCACAAACTTAATTCATGAAACAACTCTGGTCACGAAACAAATTGGTTGTGAACCGAGGCACATTTTCACATAGGGTTCAATGTAAATCAGGTTAATCCATTCTGAACTTTTTCTTCTGTTTATATACACAGTAAAATTATGAAACGTATGTACAAAAAAGGGTTTTAAACATGTATTACATACGGTCTTTCACATTTAGCTGACCTCTTCCATGTGAAAGCTCCTCTAATCCTGAAACAATCCCAAACCCCAATTTAAATGACTAATCTAGGAGCCAGACAACAGCACTGTGCATCCAGGAAAAGATAATCTGCGGCCATGATAAAGTTGTAGAATTCATATGAACTGTTTTTCCATGATTCCCAATCAAGTGAGCCCACCCTCATGGTAGTCAGGGGGCAGAAACCCCTATCTGGGTGGACAGGTTCTCCTAAGACTCTCATCTTGCACTGCTCTTCTCAATATGAACGTGTCAGAGCAGGGAAGATGGCCTCAGTTCGTGTTTGTGGACCGAAGCGGAGTTTGTGAACCAAAGCAAATGTTTGTGAACCGAGTTGTTCGTGAACAGAAGCATTCGTGCACTGAGGCATCACTGTACTAGATTCGCTGACAGCCCAACTTACAAACTATAAGGAAACGATAGCTCCAGTTACTTTGAAGGTAGCCAACATAATTTTCCTTGTTCAGTCCTACTCCGCAATGACAAGGAATGATCATACAAAGAAACAAAAGTCTAAATATTTCCATTTTCTTGATAGCTGGAGATACTTGGCTATAGTAAAAAGGAATGTGCAGTTTTTCAAACATACTTCAAATTTATTTTTATTTTTAACAGAACCCCTGAAAAACACAAAAAGCAGTGCCTGTCTACCTATAAAGTACTAACGTAAAACTAAATTGAAGAATGAAAATCTAATATTTTGCAACTTACCAGTCCTTAGGTGTTGGTGGCTGCATTAGTTCTCATCTTTCAGGATAAGAACATTTTTAGCAAGTACAGAACATACTTCACCAAAAAATATGGTGTCCTTGTCACTTACTGTAAGATGGGCAGACAGTAAAACCAATCTTATCTTTTGTCTGTAAAACGCTAATCCCCTTAACCTCATATAATGGAGATGAACAAAGGTATATATGGTTGAAGTCCAGCCAGGGTGGAAACTATGGATCCCTTTCATACATACAGCGGAGGAGTGAATGTAGCCAACCAGGGGCAGGAAGTGTGTTATTCACTGTATAACCATGTGCAAATGCCCAACAGGCTGTAATGTGTAAATGTATTTGTTTTCAAATTTAAATGCGCTTTAACCACTTGCCGACCGCCGATCGGCATCTGACGGCGGCAAAGTGGCTCGTTCCCGCAAATCGCCGTCATACGACGGCGGCTGCGGGAACGTGTATAGTGAGCGCGCGCGCGCCGCCGGAGGCGCGCCCGCGCGCTCACTGTGTCCAGGGGGGGCCAGGGAGCGGGTGCGGCGGCTTCGATTGCCGCCGTCCACCCGCGATGCCCCCCCCGGAGCGAATGAGCGGAGGTCCGTGTATGTAAACATGGACCTCCGCTCTGTGTGAGGGGGAAGGGCTGTGATCACAGCCTTCCTTTACGTGAAGGCTGTGACCACTTCCCTTCCCCAGATAGGCAGTCCCCCATACAGTTAGAACACGCCCAGGGAACATAGTTAACCCTTAGCGCGCCCCCTGCAGGTTAACCCCTTCACTGCCAATGGCATTTACACAGTAATCAGTGCATTTTTATAGCACTGATCGCTGTATAAATGCCAATGGTCCCAAAAAAGTGTCAAAACGTTCCGACATGTCCGCTGCAATATCGCAGTACCACAAAAAAAATCGCAGATCGCCGGCATTTTTAGTAAAAAATAAAAAAAAATTAAAAACCCCAAAAATGAATTCTCATCATCCGTAAACGCGACCACTTTTGCGCAAACCAATCAA